>VDFB02052702.1:0-42934 GCA_007258455.2 Sequoia sempervirens | reverse complement strand
AGTCCAAAGTACCCCCAAACAAAGGCTTCTATAAAGGGACCAAGAAATTATTTTAGATTGAGATCACCACGGAATTTCTCACTTTTCCAAGGATTATAGATAGAGATAGGGGCTTACATATGACAACATCATAAGAAGTGAATTGAGATGAATCTACTATGCTAATAGGAGTAATGCAAATCATTAGTGTTGTGAAGGAGACACCCAAGGTCAATCTAACTACCTTAGCTGATGTTGAGAGTAAACACAAATTGTTATCTATAGAAACCAAAGGTCAACTTGAATAGTGAGAATATTAGACTCTAGGGTGACAAGTGCCTTCAAAACTGTCAACTTACCAAAAAACTAAAATTGATGGTAAAGTTAGAGACATGTCAATATAGTGGGAAAATAAAATAGACACATAGATTTGTGATTATTGATATGGATGAGTTTTAATTGATTCTAGGGTAAGAGTGCATCAAGTGATGGAATGTATCCATCAATACCAAATTTAGAGAGTCATTTATTTTTGGACCCAAGGTAGATGTGTCTAATGAAGACTACAAAAATAAGGCAATTAAGTACAAATGATATCTTCAATGAGTTTAATAAGGTGTCAAGGAACGGGAAGGATTCTCTATTCTTTGTCATCCTACTTAGAGGTTCAAACTATGAGGAAGTTTTTTGAACATCCATTTTATCTAGCATTAAGGTCATTTGTCAATGTATGTGATTCCAACACAATTGCTAGAATCATTGTGACCAATGCAAATGGTAGACCATAATATTGAGTTGGAACCTATGGTGAAACTACTAGCCAAGGAAACACATTAGTTTTCAATACTATAGATGTTTAAACTCAAGAAGCAACTAGGAGATTTGTTAGAGACAAGATTCAATGAGTAGTTAGCATTGAGGTGTTTCATTCTCCCTGAATAAAGTGTCAAGTTACTTTTGTAACAAGGAGGAACAAGTCATCTTCTTGAGTTTTAAGGATGAGTTGATAGCATTATGCATTGGGTTGCAATGGACTATAATGGATATTAAGGTTGTATTACCATTCGATTTGCGCCAATTGCATAGTCTACTAGTATAAGATTTTGTTGAGTAGGATAGTGATTCAAGTTGAGTTGGGTGAGCTTAATATAAGGACAATATGGGTAAGATCATGTTTAGCATTGGACACATCATCTTGGGCTACATTATTTGTGAGTTAGAGAATCTTTGGTTTGGCTTGAAGAGTTATCTTTGGGTTAAAACAATGACCAAGGTTTGTGGGCTGGGAGATAAGCCTAGAGGGGAAGACCACACTATCAGAACATGGATAGCTAGGGAGAGTTATGGATGAGTTTCATTCCATTTGTAAAGGATCATGATCACTTTCAAAGTTAAGTTTGACTCTGCATCCTTGGGTTATCTAATCAATTTGAGCAAGATTGTTCTATATTGTATTAGCCTAATGCCCTTTTCAAAATCAATACAAGAAACTAGCATTGCTCCTACATATTATTTATAAGTTTGTTTCCTTAAGTGTATTTGATATTGTTACTTAGGAAGTAATCAACTCAACGCATGTGCTATTAAAAATTTACTCTACATTGGTATTTTGTTGCATTACTCTTGGTGTATTTACGGGTGGCTTAGTGATCCTTTAAGGTGTAATCCATCTTTCTTGAAGAGATCAATCTACAAGGCAAGTCCAATAAAGTAAGCTTGGTGTCACATTGGTAAAAGGTGATCTCATGACACCTACCACCTAGTTGTCAAACTCTAAAGGATTTGGTCTTCAAGTTTAAACTTAAGATAAAACTAAAATAGAAAATAAAATCCTCATTATTGAAACCACATCTAATGGAAGGCACTAGTTGATGGGAATCAAAAGGGTCTAGATCTTAGCAACTAAAATCAAAGTGGTTGCTCTTAGTTGGGCCACTATGAATTGGGAATAATGAGCTAACACATAGCTTGGGAGTTATGACCATCAGCTACAAAGAATTATACATTATTAATTGTCCAACCACACATTTAAATTAACAATATACTTATGAATATACAATAATCTTAAAAGTTAATTGTAAATTTGTTAATTACATACAATAATATTTTTAAAAGTTAAATAGAGTAGTTTGTCATTTTAACTATATCAAATAGTCATTATAACATATTAAATTATTAAGACAAGGTGAACTTTGGTGTGAAAATCTCTCATTAAAATGAGACTTAATGAGAGAGTGTTTAATTGGTATATGGCTGACTTTTAAATTGACACGCAGTTGATATGAGACTGACTTTTAAAATAACACACAATTGATATAGGACTGAATTTTAACATGGCATACAATTGATATAACATTGAATTTTAAAACAATACAATTAATATATAATTAATATAATATAAACTTTTAAAACTGCACACAATTGATATATAATTCACTTTTAAAACATTAAGTAATTGATGTCTAATTCACTTTTAAAATGTTAAGTAATTGTTGTATAATTAACTTTTAAAATGACACACAATTGATATATAATTAACTTTTAAAACGACACACAATTGATATATAACTAACTTTGAAAATAGCATACAATTGATGTAGATTAAAACAACAGCAACCAACATAAGACTGACTTTTAAAATATCACCCACTTGATATATATATGACTGACTTCTAACTCTGAACACTTAAATAATATTATAGACCATTTGAAATTTCAGGACAAAATTGATTGATGGGGATATGGAGCGCGCAAAATAGATTACATGGTCGATGAGAATAATGACCGCCTCTTGTGGATGCGTTTGTTCTAATAGGATATTAATAAGTCGATCTTTTGACACAACGGCAAACCCATTCTAACAATCAGCATATCCAATTGGGAAGAAAACAGACGATCAGAAAACCCCACTTCTGCCGGTTGACACTGATAACATGCAATCACTACGATTCTAAGAAGCCTGAAAATGGCAGCACAAAATCAAATTCATTGACACAGATGCTTCCAAACCTTCTTCATACAGGGACTCCTGCTTTTCCAATAACGACCACACCAGGCGTTAAGTAAATGTGAATATTATTTTGCCAGAAAACGTGCAGTGAAGGTAATGAGGGAACACAGAGAGAGGCAGTCCATGTGCATGTCTGAATGGGTGGATAAAACAAGTACGTAAGTAAGCGCATCAATCGGACAACACAAACGACGCCCAGGACAAGACACCAAACAGAAGGACTGTTAAACCACTTCAAACAACTCGTATTTATATATGTTGGGTAAGTAAGGAACCGAGGAGTTGGGGTTTGGTAATTGTGATATTACAAGTTTATTCAATGGAACTTTCAATTAGAATATTCAAATAAAAAGCATTTTTTTAATTTTAGATCATTTTTTCATTAATATTATTTAGATAAAGTAATTGAGATTTTTGTTGGGGTTTTATTTTTATAGTGAACTTTATATTAAAGATGATTAATGTAGTTTTACACTTTATTTATTGGTTATTATTGCATATACTAGAAAATCTTTACTATTTACTGAGAAAATCAATAAAGAGAACAAGCTACCAAATTTATATTGAATAATGATTTCATGTCTTCAGTATTTGTATAATGGCACAAAAAGCTTGATCATAAATCAAATATTTTTCAAAATCATTTGTTTTCTTTTTGAAACATTATGATCTTCTACCTTGACTCAAAACAGCGCCTATTAAATTGTCTCACTGACATTACAATCAATTTGGAACACATTGTTAAAATTAGGCAATGCCAACATTGATTGTTCCATCACTTTCTTTTTAAACAATTCAAACCTTTCCCTATTAAAACTATCAAATTAAACTTTTTTTCTCCCCTCATGTTTTTTGTTATAAATAGACAAGAATTGTTGAAGCTTTGAATGAATTTCTGTTAAAAGCTAGTTAATACATGGAAGCTTCATGCCTCAAGCAAGTGGTGCTAGCTACTCCAAATTTCCTTTAGCTTTTTAAGGTTCATCCTTAACCCATCTTTTGAAATTACAAAGCCTAATATATATCACTTAGGTCTCCATAAAGATATATTTTTTTATATTTATTAGCAATTACTTCTCCATCAACCTCTATAATATCTACCTCATGTTCATCAAATGATCCTCTTTTGTTTTGCTAAAACTCAAATTATCATCCACATATATACTAATCTACCTTATGGTTTCAACAATTTCTTCATGAACTTCTTGAATGTACACTTGGTGCATTGGTCAATGCAAACAAAATTAGCAACCTTTCACACAAACCTCCTTTAGTCTTGAATGTGGTCTTCCATTCATCTCCATATTAAATTCTTATTTGATAATACTCTTTTTTTAAATCATTTTAAAAAATATTTGTGATTTACTCAAACAATCTATTAGATCATCCAATTGAGTTAATTGAAACATATACTTATTGTCATTTTATTTATTTCCTTGGAACTTGTACTCATCTAATATTCTCCTTCTTTCTTAGGTGACAATATTGTTGCAATTACACATGGGCTTAGACTCTCTTGAATAAGCTTATTTTCAACAATTCTTACACTTTTTATTTACCTCTTCATTTTCTATGGCTCAATCTATATTTTTCTTTTTTTGATAAACTTGATCTAAAGACCAAATCTATGTGGTGAATGATGCTCCTCATTGGTGGTAATTCATCTAGATATTCATTTTTTGTAATATCTTAATTTTCCTTTAACAAATCCCTCTCTTTGCTCAAAATTTCACTTTGTATTTTATTATCCCAACCTAATTTTATTTCTCAACAATTGCACATTCAACCTCTACAATACCTACCTCATATTCATCAAATGTTCTTCTTTCATTTTGCTAAAAAATCAAAATATCATCCAAATATAAAATTACAAATCTACCTTAAGTATGGTTTCAACACTTTATTCATAAGTCTCATGAATGTACTTGATGCATTGCTCAATCCAAACAACATAAACAACCACTCATACAAATCTTATTCAATCTTGAATCTGGTCCTCCATTCATTTCCTTGTTGAATTCTTATTTGATAATAATCCCTTTTAATTTAATTTTTGAAAAATATTTCTTTACTCAAACAATATGTTAGATCATCCTGTTACACCCCATTTTGTTATTACTATTTTACTTTTACCTTCATGGGTAAATAATATGGTAAATGCAATCATGAATTTGATATGGTTGCTAAAAGAATGGAATACTAGAATAGGTATTATGTGAAAGTATTGATAAATGCTTAATATAGATTTGAAGAGTAAATATGTTTACATTTATTGCTTTATGAATATGCTTAAGTTATGATGCATATATTGTGAACGTCTAACTACCATCACAAGTGGGCTAAGTTGGTTGCAGGGACAGGTTCATTCCTCCAAGCGGAGGGGAAGTATCACTCAGGAGCATTAAGTCGATATGTGGAGGAGACTTAGTTGATGCCATACTTGGGAATAACTTTGACTTAGTAAACTCTTCAACACCTTGTCATTGGTAAATATCAAACAGCAAGTAACGAACTTGAACAACAAGTCGATGACTTGGTCAATTTGATAAATGAAAGGAGTCGACTCATATAAAGACTAAGTCGATTTAATCTGTGTCACATATTTGATATTGACTTATTCAAATAAATAGTTGACCTGCCAACTGTTGGAAGAGATATTTTATCACGGTTCTACCTTATGAATCCTATCTTATGTAGATGTTCATTGTGTGAGAAATTTGAATTATGCTTTATCAACATGTGTTGTTTTGAAATAGTCTTTCACAACTATCACCAAGGAGGTCGATATGTAGTGTTGTTTGGTTGATTATGTCCTTTTTAGTGCACCACCTTTTAGTTGTGTGGAGTGAGTGGTGTTGCATAGTGATTGTTGTCAACACCCATGCCTTTTCTATAGGATGGAAAGTGACTTTTTTGTTGTATAAATAGTAGATCAAACTCACTAATTTGGGACGCATCCCATATGCATTATGCTGAGTAATTTTATACATTATTCTCTGCAATTCAAAGCTACAATATTCTATTTTATTTGAGAGAGAGAGAGCTAAGAGTTTTTTTCAAGGGAATTAGTAAATTGAGTGAAGTACATCATCAGCTTGAGAGAAGGGGGTTATTGTGGCATAGCTGAAGGAATCAAGTTTGAGCTAGTTGTTGTTAAGGGGAAACCAATTTTCAAACAATCAATTGGATAAGCAAAAATAGGCATGAGGATAATCTTCTTTTATTGTTTAGCTTTTGAACGATTGCTTCATGATTGTCTTAAATTGTCTATTATGTATACTTGCATTTAGGGAAAATAGAATTGCTTTGAAAAGGAATTAGAGGCTTTTATACTATTTTGTGATGTGCTTGTAGATACTCCATGATAGGAGGATTTGTTTGTCATAAGTATTATTATTATACTAGATATGATTATACAAGGGTTGCTTAAAAGTCACTCATAGCTAAGTTATTGGAATATACTATATGGCTAGTGGGTTACTCAGGGGATAAGTACTTGAATACTCATTGATACATAATGAGTTAAAGTAGCTACTTGGTTAATTACTTTACACTCTTGAAATGAAGTCACATTGTTGACAAGACTCTATTGTGAATAGCTCTTTTATTGAAAGGGTTACACTCTGGAAGGGAAGCATCTATTGCTATGATTATTCTTTGATTGAGATCAATCACTGATGTGGCTATTCTCTTGATGAGAACCACTTATTAGTATGATATATTACTGTTTTGAGTTGATCGATTATGAATAATTAATCTATGAATAGTAGAAGCTTATATAGCTACTCTCTAGATTATAAAGTCATTCTTGGAACTAGATTGTCTTTTATAATGAATGGCTTGTCTATGTAAAGTTAACTCGTGGACTGGGAAAACTCTTATATTATACCAAGGATGGGAATATCCTTAAGATATCATAGTGTTTTAGGAAAGGGAAATAGGTTATTTATGAGGTTAGGGATTACCTAGGGAAGGAAATTACCTAAGCATGGTATATGAACAGTCAAGATCCAAACCAAGCTTGTAGAAGTGTATGTGAATAGATTTCCCTTCATTTGATTATATTGAGTGAGAACACTTTGACCAAAGTAGTGTAAGTGGTCACTATTTACACTTTCAAATTCACTATGATCTAAATGTATGCATGCTAGTTAAGATTGTGGGTTTACAAGTTCTAGTCATGTAAGACAACACTTAGCTCGAATAGGCTATTGATACGAGGTTTACCAACCACACTCTTCGTTGAAGGGTAGGGCCATCTATCTTTGATAGATGTGCGAGGGACTGCATATGAGTCTGTGGTTGGCAGAAAAGTGCTTGAGTGATGCTTCTCCTCACCAGTTGGTGGCCAAGGTTTGCAGATGTGTACACCAGTATTGGGGACAACTGGAGTTTTTTCACCAACAAGCAGCAGCATTCAGAATGTATGCATTGATGCGGGGACGTCAAGACCAGTTTGTATAGTTATTGCCAGATGAAGCTTGAAGAGGAGCTATGAACATAACATGTACTCATTTATGTAGAAGGATGTAATCAAGAATGTTATACTTGAGTTCATTCAATATGATATCTATGTATTTAGAATATTTGTGAAATTACAATGAAATGCAATGAAAGTTTGGAAATAGTGTTGTTTCAATTATGCATGTAATTTACATTATGGGAAGAAAAAAAATTATTGCTATGTGACATCATAGAATATTCACTTAGCGTGAAATGCTGGAAATTTTACTGAGTAGAACACCGGGGTTGTTACACATCCATTTGAGGTCATAGAAATCAATACTTGATTGTGATTTTATATATTTCTCTATAATTTGCACACATATATCATGACCCTCCTTTCTTGGGTGTCAATACTATTGGAACTACACATGTACTTAGACTCTAGTATTGAATAACTTATTCAAATAATTCTTAAACCTGTTAATCTACCTCTTTATTTTCTATCAATGTCAATTTGTGTGTTGTTTTATTTGGAAAACTCAATATAAAAACCAAATCTATGTTGTGATTATTGGTCCTTGTTGGTGGAAATTCATCTATAAACTTTAATTATTCATAATTTCTTAATTTTTCTTCAATAAATCCCTCTTTTTGCTCAATATTTCACTTCCAATCTAATTTGATTTAGGGGTGAAAGCGAACTAAGTTTTCTCCTTCACCATTTTTAAAATCTATTTTTTTGGAAACCAACAAAACATTGGGGTGGTTGACTTCTTAATTTCTTTCAATGGGATCAAAGTGCATATCTTCTCTTTCTTCTCTAGGCTTACATATATTCTCTTCCATAATGTATGACTTTCCTATCAAATTGTCATTGTCTACCCAACAACACGTGACAAATATTCGTTGGCATAAAATAAACCAAGTTTCATCATGATATGTCCCAACTAAAAATTGACCAAACATTATTCATTTACCAATATTTGATGACCTTTTTCTAACCATGATACCCTCTATGGATTTGTGTGTTGCTCTCTTTAAACAATGTTTATCTACCATATCATTTGACACCAATTTTTTTGTTGTACCACTATCAATGACAACTTTGTAATATTTACCCTTTGATTTACGAATAGTCTAGAAAAAAATTTCCCTTTAAACTAGTTATTTATCTTCCTCTATTGGTTTTTACAGAAATATCATTAGAGTCGCTTCATGTTTTAGCTCCTCCATATGTTCATTTAATGTTATTGATTCTACTTCTTGTGTAATGTGAGTAGAGACTTTACTCATATTTACATCATTTTGGGCTTGTGGACACTCATATGGTATATTCCCTAATTGCTCATATCTAAAATAGGTTCTAGAAATTCATTACCTCTTCCTCTTCCATACATTTTACTCTTTAAGGATATATTATTATTTATCTCTGTGTTTGGCCATGATCATGAGAATTGCTTGTTTTCTTTCATGACCATGTTCTAGACAATAATTGTTGATTTCTCCCTCTTGAAAAATTGTGTCTTCCCCTAGCTTTGTTGTGTTTCCTCCTTGATAATTTTTTTTATATTTCAAAGCAAATGGATAAGCCTCTTCTATGACGTGAAATCTCACCATGCTCAATTCATCTTGAATATTCAATTTCTCCCATTAATATTCAACTTGGCAACCATTCAATTCCAACAAGTAATCTTATATTTACCACTTCTTTTTCTTTCTATCCAAACTTCTTTCTACCATAGGGATACATGACCTTTCAACTTGGTTTGAACCACTTTTACTATTTTTGGGTTTATTATCTCAACAATCTAAGTTTTTTTTAATTTACTCAAGCTAATCAATTAGCTCTTCAAGTTGCAAACTATTAAAGAAGCTAGGAACTTCTATTTTTGTTCCTCTATAATTCTTGAAATGGCTCTTATAACACTATCCCCTCTTTTATCCAATTTTGGGTTATCTTGTACTAGTCTAGCTCCAATATCCTATAGTCAATTCTTCCCCATCACTCACATCATCTTTTAGTATAAAAACCTCTTCTTAGGTCTTCAACAACAACATACAATCTCACATACATAACTCTTAGCATGTCTACCACTTCATCCAATCTCCCTGCCACATTATCAAATCCTCCCCTACCTTTCACAAGTGCTCTTCTAGAAGGCATGTTGACAAGACAAGTCACAAACAACCTACTATTGTAATCTTCAATTACAATCATACATACAAAAGATAATTCACTTGATCTTTCTTCACAAACTTTACTATGTATCAAATGAGTCTTCAATTCATCTTATACTAGTCATTGCAAAACCAATGAATCAATCAATTTTCCTTTAGCCCTACCCTTTTGAATCCTCCACCATTTAGCATTTCCCTTGTCCCTTTTAAATGTGACTGATCCAAGTGGATATTTTCACTAAAAATTCAACTGTTCCAAATGCTCCAAGAATCGACACCATGTCAAAGAGCTCGTCGATACGATACCAATGTCACTTGAATCGCATCAATCAGAGATTGTACACAAAAGTTATGGCGGATCAAAGTTTTTGTAAGTGGCTTTACTGGATGGTACAATGCTGACATCAGCATGTTCCAAAAGTCTGAAAAATGGCATCGCGTCAAAGAGCTCGTCGACACGATTCTCTCACCGCTTGAATTGCATCAATCGGAGTTCGTACGTGCAAGATATGGTCGGTCAAAGTTTGCAAGAAAAAGGTTGACCAAGCCATACTAATGATGGCATCAGTAGGTACAGTTGGCAAGTGCAGGTGACATAGCAGGTGACAACATAGTAGCTAACATGGATAGTGCCACGTGTCAAGGTGTGAGAGGTGTCATGTGGCCCAATGGTTGGGTGCCACGTGGCACCCCTACAGTTGCTCGGTCAGATGTGGTTGTGCAAAATTTGTGTAGGAGGCTCACACCTTAGACCTCCCCCTACAATTTGCAGGACAACATAGTAACTTGATTCTGACGCCACTTGAATCGCATCAATCGGAGTTTGTACGCGCAAGATATGGCCAATCAAAGTTTGTGGGAAAAAGGTTGACCAAGCTGTACTAATGATGACATCAGCAGGTACAGTTGGCAGGTGCAAGTGACGTGGCAAGTGACAACACAACAGCTGACGTGGACAGTGCCACGTGTCAAGGTGTGAGAGGTGTCATGTGGCCCAATGGTTGGGTGCCACGTGGTACCCCTACAATTGCTTGGTCAGATGTGGTTGTGCAAAATTTGTGTAAGAGGCTCAAACCTTAGACCTGCCCCTTCCTACTATTTCTCTCCACCCCTACACTATTCGCGATTTTCATATATATAGAGGGCATCAATTCTATTTAAACAAAGAACAAGAAACAAATCCCTAATAAAAGGGGTCGGGTGGTTTGAACCCCGACCTCCATTATCCAAAGCACTCGCCCAACCATTGCA
Organism: Sequoia sempervirens; assembly: GCA_007258455.2. Lineage (NCBI taxonomy): Eukaryota > Viridiplantae > Streptophyta > Pinopsida > Cupressales > Cupressaceae > Sequoia > Sequoia sempervirens. The sequence continues at coordinate 32,070 of VDFB02052702.1, read as the reverse complement.
CCATGCTTTGTCAGCGAAATAAAAGGGGCGAAATAGATATTGGCTCAATTTAAAGGCTTAAGAATAACATCACAAAAAAATTTAGGGCCCGATTCATTTATATTAAACCCCCTAAGATTAGCATTTGTGAACTATAATGCTAATATTAAATTGCAAACCTCCTAACTATTATGCCAACCTAAGAATGATATTTAAAATATATCCTTATCAACCTTTAAAAGGCAACCCCGAGTTCCACAAATTAAGGGGTGCCAAACAATATTAAAGGATTATTTTTTAAGAGGATTTTAATTGGGATCAAAGCCTAGTTTAGGAGATATGAAATATATGTTTGTTAACCCTCATATAGGATGTAAAATTGTATTTAAAGGGGGGTGTTTGGCTTGAGGGACAATGGTAGGAAATTGAGAACTTGTTAATGAAATTGTTCAACTCTGTACATGGAGAGGTTTTAAGCCAAGTTATTTTGTACTTGAAGGAGGGGGATTTTCTAAATTTCATTATCGATCGAGGAGACTTTGTGGAGATTTGTAACAGATTGAAGTGCCTTGTAAACAACTTTTGGAGCATAATCAAGGATTGGTCACTCCGTTGGAGAGGGGCCCAAAGACGTAGCCATTTGGTGAACTCCATTATCAATTTGTCTTCGTCTTCTCTAATATGTTTTCATATTCTTATTGTTTTAATCATTTTAATGTCTTTTTTAAAAGCATTTGAACTTAACTTAAGGACATTAAATTTCATTTACATAAATTAGCATTCACTAAGCAATGGTCGTAAATCCGAATAGATTAGTGACTAACAGAAATCAAAAAATATGTAAGAATGTTTTCTTATGGATGTCAATTACCTTGTGCACAAGATGTTACTACATCAATGGTGTTGTAAATTTTTAAGCTCCTATGATTCATGTAAAGTCATTTACCCAAGCAATGAAATCGTGTAGAGCATTTATATCATATGAAAGCTTCCTTGTGGATATCCACGACAAAGTTATTTTTCTATTTATTTTGTATATTGTTCAAATAGATGCAAATAACTTGACCCCCTACAAACTCAGACATGGGACCTCCTTTACAAAGTCTACATGGTACCTCCTTTACAAAGTCTACATATCTTCACAATTATACCCACTATATGTCCACGGTGAAGTACACATAATTTTCAAAGCTTCTATTAACGTTCATTAGATGTGCTTTATAGTGAGAGAAGGTTCCTCATGATCGTATGGCTTCTCAAAGTTCAATTAAGAATATATAAAAAGAAAATCCTAAGTTAACTATTATGTGGACACGTCTTCCTCCCTATGTTAGGGTTATAACAAGGTTGCCTAATTGCTTGCATAAAGTTTTAGAGTTGTTTTAAATATAAGTTTATTTTCTAAGGCTATTGGCATTAAAAGCCATAGAAACCGCCAAATCCCACCCCATAAATCACTAATATGGGATTCTTAGAACCATTAGGCCCTGCCATATTCCAACTATGTGGGATTGCAAAAGATCTATAGTGACATTCCCGATACTTAACATGTAGGTGTTCCCTCAAATATGCCATAAAGTATGTGAGATCACATTGAGGTCAAGATAAAGCATAGATCACCCCTGTTGGCCTTACCCACTTGGAAATTATGACCCATGTTGTAGTAATGGCGAACCCCCCTTCCAATAAGTGGTAACTTCCTATTTGTTGTTTGCAAAAGGGTAAGTCACGTACCTTTGGCCAACACTCGTATAAACTTCCTCTTATTTTCAAAGGGCTTAGTTGGGCTCACATTCCTTCGCAATGTGGGCTCTCTAAAGGTATAACAAATTAGATTCAAAACTTAATATTTCTCATTGATAAGAAATTGTGTTTTTCAAGTTATTTTACCATCTAGGCCATTTGAGTGTAATGTTCTTCTCAGATGGATTATAGTCTAATAATGTGTTGTTTAATAGTCCGTTTTAGTAATCTTCGTCAAGTCCCACATAGTATTATTGAGCTTTCATCATTGCTTTTCATAAAATGACAAGTTTTGGCAAACATTTTCCTTGGTGTACTTTTTGTAGAGCCTCACAATAATCTAAAAAATATATTTGCAAAAGGAAATCATTTTTGCTTTCTTGAATTGACATCTCAAATACTCATAGGACAAGTTTCAAGTGACAAAAGTATCAACCCATTGCAAGCAATGGAACCCGTTTAACTTCTTGTCGTTAATAATCTCAAATGAGCATATGCATCACTAGAGATGAGAAATCTGCTCAATGTATGAACAAACTCTTGAAAATGTTTTTAAGATTTCATGTCTATGATCTATAAAATATAATAGAGATTACCAGTATTTAGCCTGCAGAATTCAATCTTATCAAAGACTATATTAAGAGATTAAACAAGTCAGGAAAGGATGCATTAACATAGTGATAAATATCGCTCAAGATAACCAAAAAATATATCAAATGAATAATTGCCTAGGTGAAGTGAATGAAAATCCCTATATGAATTGAAAAATGGCACAACTAAAAGTATTTTAAGTCACAAAATTTTAAGAGAACTACATGTGTGTATCTGTTTCAGAGAGAGGGGGCAGGCAGATGAGGGGCAATGACGATGGGGTGAGACCGGGTGATTTTAGAGTTTGTTTTACAATAACATTGAGAAGACAGAATGTAGACGATGCTGAGGGAAAACAACTTGTTTGCATGAATAATGAAAGAAATTGGAAGTAGATCAAAAAAACATAAGTATAATTGATAACATAAAAGCTCCTAGAAGAAAGAGGATCAAAGTGAGGACACACACATAAGATTGGTGCACTGAACAGCTTTGGTAACACATAAAAGTTCTCTTTTCAAACTATTCAAAAAAAAATGTAATTGATTTAGCCATAAATTACTAAAAATTGTAATATTCATTCAAAAATTACAAATTATGAAGATATTTCTTTTTTATATTATTATTGTTGTTGCTAGCATCAGCAACTATCACTAATATCTATAATGCTAACGCAAAATCATCTTACAAGTATCCCCAACTACATTCCCCGCTCAAACCATGACCTGTAAGATAACATGCAGGAGAGGATTTGAATCAACAATCTTCAATTGTCATCATTTGGATTGGATATATGCAAAATATTTGAAATAATAATGGAGAACATTCACAAAACAATAATAAAATTAATGAGACTAATAATATCAATTTCGACATATAGATCAGTGAGATGCACATTGTGCTAAAAAGGCACTCAAAACAAAGTAATTACACGATTGGCTACATAACTCTACAAATTGATAAAAGCACACTGCATTTTCCTCGTAGAAAACCTGACATGGAAAAAAGAATCAGCAGCTTACTTTTTGATGAAGTATATACATTGCCACGTACAAGAAAATACTGGTTTCGCTTTCATAAGAATCTTCAAAGTGATATGTAAGTTTAGGAAAATACAGAATTTGAAATACTTTTACAGAAAAGCGAACACAAATAGAACTAATAATGATAGCCATTCCGTAGAAAACCATTGCATAGGCCAACCTTGACCAAACTAGATGTATCAAATATTTGAACTACAAATTATCTAAAAATATATTTACTACAAGGTATAGAAAAGAGTATAATGTGAAAATTATGGTTAGTGCTTAAAATTGTGCTTAACCAGGCATCTCCAACCATTTCCAATACGTTAACATCCAAGTCATGGACAAAACTTGTGCATGTCTCTAGCTAAAAGAACCTCAGCATATTAGGGTGTTCTGTGAATTATTATGCCATTTTGTTTGTTTAGGCATTCTCACTGGCTCTTTGACCACATTTTTCATTAGAAGCCACTCTGCCTTGAAATAGAATTAATCCAAATAATGGTTCATTTTAATTTCACAAAAGAATAAGAATATTGCAGAACTCTTAAAATATGCAATTGGTGCCGTTAATGGTGATGCTCCTCGATTCCACAAATGAAAATTACAAGAGCACAAAATGCACAAATGAGAAAAAAGTTAAAACAAACAAAATTTAGAGACGCTATTTTTTACAATCCTTTATTCCAGCTGAAGTTGACCAACAAGGCATGTTAAAGTAAAACTCCCATTTGTGTCAGTAAAACTAAAAGTTGCATAGTCCATCATGGATTTCTAGAACTTCAAGAGTTGTTATCAGTCCATCCATTTCAAAATCAAAAGAGGCTGGATTTGTTGAGCTTATTTTAAAGGGCTTCTGTGCCCTTCAGATTCTTCATTGACAAAACAATCAAGTTCAAAAGAGAAATTACTCCTGCACTAACAATATCCATAAGCCTTTGATAGATTGCTGGCTTCTTGGTATCCTTTTATTTGAGATTGGAAAATATCTTCGTCGCAGCCTATACATTGGCAGTAACTTGTTATTGAAAATAAAAAATTCAGCTGACTCCTGTATGCAAATAATCATAAACTAAAATGAACTTTTCAATATTACTAGAACAAAACAAGCTTACACATTTATCAATGCATGATAAGTAGTCAAAGTACTGCCCTGTACAATGCTTGTGCCCAGTCTCATCAGCTTCCACTCTCTTGCCACATGCCTATCAAAACAAAAAAAATGTAAATGAAAGCATAAGAAACCAACCTACAAATTCAGATTTAACCAAACTAATCTTTTCTATGTAATCACATTTGGCTAGCTCCTTAATGCCCACAGACAAGACATGTACCTCAAAACATAACACTAGATTAGCTCTATCTAATATTTGTGCAAGACAACGAGATAATTATAGTAACATGAAATCTTGAGGGTTTATTATAACTGAAAATAGTAAATTCTATTTTTCTTCATAAGGCTTGTCGTAAGTCTTGATTCATAAATTGTGTTGAATTGATCATTAATCTCTGTGGACAAGATGGGTTCTAATTTCTTTCTATGATGTCATGTCAAAGAGTGGGACCAGTATAGAAAGGCAGTTTTAAAACTTGTTTAGGACAAATCCATTTGTTGCTGATAATCCAAATCTGTCAATTCAAACAAGAACAGGTGCAATTCAGCAACAAAAGTTAGATAAGAAGCATGCCACACAATGGTCCAATCAAAACATGAATGATATTATCATCTGCAGAAGACAAAAAGATAAAAAATAAAAACTGATAAAGAATTATAAGTCTACCAAACGATGAGAACGGTATTTGCATACCTAAGGAATCATCAAGCTATATCTACTACAGAAGAGGACAATAATCATGCAACTAAGCTTACTATTTTACTAAGCAGTGGGTGTTTAGAATTTGTTCAAATATGCTACACCTACCAAAATCAACAGCAAATAAGATTTTGTTTCAAGCTTTCATGTCAATTGGTATCATGTTGTTAAGGGCATGTAAAAAGCTAATGAAGTTAATGCACCTACACACACATTACAAATCTCTTTTGGTCATAACAGATTTCACCCACATCACACATGCATCACAGCACAAATTTCTTTCACTGTAAGCATTTACTTGTGGGATTTCACATCTGAAAAACTTAATTTTAAGAGATGGAGATACGTTTCTTGCATTTTACATTTAAGTAAGATGCCAAACTCACCTTTTTATAGAACGTGAGCAAAAATATTTAAAAGTTGAACCAAACTTAGAGAAGAGAAGAATAAGTTCATTTAGAGTCCATGTTTCTACACAGCAGTAACATTTAGTTCTGATAACTTTGCATTTCAGATTCAAGATATTTTGCCTTTTGGTCCTTGAAAAGTTACCTTTTACAGAAAAGGTGCTTTTATTGACAATGATACACAAGATGCAAAATCCAGAAAAACTGAGAACCCTATGAATAATTTGTACGATGCTTATAAGCTTGTCAAACATGATTCAACAATTCTGAAAGATTTCAGTTGGAATTTGTTGTCAATGAAGAAGTTATAGGAAAATATTCAAATTATACTAGTTCAGAATAAACTTAAACATATAGAAGCGCAGAAAGCTAAAGCTCCACTTAGTTGTTCTGTATGTGAAACTTATGATAAAAATTTGTTACCAATGCAAGTGGGATAACTCATTGAAATTATTAACCACCATATGATCGAAAAGTAACTTCCATTGTTCATGCATACTGAAGCATGTGAGGCATAAAATATTCAAATAGAGCAGCAAAAGATATCTTATTGAATTCAATTGGAAGAAGTTCATTGACTGTCAAAAACCTAAAACGTAATTTTCTGAGTATCATTCAGACATTATGCCTGACATGGATTTGGGGCATTTTCTTGCAGAACTCACCCTTCGTCAAGGTTTGAAACGATTTCTGATTAGCACTTTTCTAAGACAAGTGCTTTCTGTGGAATTCTTGTGAGTTAATCACCCTAGGATTACAAAATTTGGCAAAAGCATAAAAAGGCATGCAAATTCAAAAAGTAACTTTTGAGACATTTCAAGGATGCAACCTTTTATAATTTACTTATTAATTGTATGCAAATTCTTTTGAACAGCAAATAGAAGCATAATTTGTCTTTAAATTATGAAGACAAAAAACAGCTAATATATTTAACATTGTACTACATTAATTACTTCAACCTAATGATACTTATTTGCACGAGAAGCATTAATCATTTTAGAGCCAATAACAGCACAGTAATGATTTTTCAATTACAAAAAAAAAAGGGATCACATAGGAAACTGACAACTCACTTGTTAAATATGATTACTCTGTTTTATGCAAACTCTGATAACATATATTTCTCACTAGTAGTGCTGCTTGCATTGATGATTTCCCTTATTCCTGCCACGTCACTACATTAACTCAATCCAATTTGCAGCATCCTCCATTAGCTTGAGCTTACAATCTTCTAGATTTTTTGGGTTCATATGTCAGTTCTGTTTCCTCTGTATTTCTCGTTCCTCTGCCACCTGTTCCCCTTCAATGACTCACATGCAGTTTTGTTGCGAGTTGGCCTTATATAGTTTTTCTTTGCATACATATCTGAACATTCCATTTCTTTCAACTTTGTTTTGAGACAGTTATATATTGGCTTCCTTTGGTCTTTTGCATTTCTACATTTGTCACTTTGCTTGACATAGCATATTCCCTTGTTCAACTTGCAGCTTGATCATTAAGTTGATCTCAGAACCTTCTATATTCTTTATGTCCTTATATGAGTCCCAATTCCACTGTATTTCTAGTTCTCGTACCACCTCTCCCCCTCAATGATTCACCTGCAGCTTTTCAGCAAGTTTGTCTAATGCAGTCTTCCTTACATACATGTCTTGATATTTCACTTCCTTAACTTTATTTTGAGACCATTGTATGTGTGCTTCCTCTAGTTTTTCGCATTTCTCCATTTTTCACTTTACTTGACTTGTATCCTGGCCTTGCAATGTTTCAGCCTCCTTCGGTCTTCCACATTTGGCCAGGCCTCCTAACTTTTAAGGCACATGAAACCCAATTGCTGCCTAAATCACCATTTCACAGCATTGGATTATATGGGATAACCAATCCTAGAGTTAAAATAAGTGAAGAAGCAATTGCAGGTTGATCAGACGTAGCAGTGACTCACCCAAGCACTTTGCCATGTGGTTCACCTATTGAATTGGGGCCAAAGAACGATGGCATGGATGATGTCTATAGATTATACAGCTATTAATGAGATCACTATAAACTATAAAGAATAAGTACCCTCTGCCACAAAATGATGATCTAATTGACCAATTGCAACATGCCAAGTACTTCACAAAGCTTGACTTGAAATCAGGCCATCATCAAGTTCAATTGAAGGACATTGAAGACAAGCTTCAAATCACACAGAGTTGTGTGAATGGTTTGTACTTCCATTTGGGTTGTGCAGTGCATTGATTGCAGTCATGGTTTAGTTATATGGACAATCAATCCTAGAGTGAGATGAATTGAAGAAACGACTGAAGGATTTCTCAGAACCAAGCTGTGATTTCCCATGCATTTTTCCATGTGGTTTGCCTATTGAGTTGGGGCCAAAGAAGGATGGTACATGCAAGATTATTCAGATCTCAACAAGAACACAATCAAGAATAGGTACCATTTGCCATGAATTAATGATTTCCTTTACCAATCACATGGAAAGTACTTCACAAAGGTGGACTTGAAAACTGAATATTGTCAAGATCAAGTGAAAAGGGACATATTGTAGACAAGATTCAAAACAAATAGAGAGTTTGCAAATGGTTTGACAAGCTATTTTGATTGTGCAGTGCACCATTCATATTCAGGACGCTAATAAATGATGTGTTTCCCTCACTCATTGCTTCTTCTAATAATTAAACTATGTTCCAGAGGGATGCATCCCCTCCCCTTGGTCTTCCATCATTGTCCTCCACATCCTATCCTTGTGTCCCTATACGTGTGTTATTTTCCTTGTCAATATCATTTCAAAAAATTTGATTACCCTCAACCCATCCAGTCCCCATCCCCCTCCTCAAGAGAGGACTCTACAGCTCCCTAGCTGACATTGTAGCATTCATCAATAAATAGGAGGAACATTTAGCTCATTTGTACTAAGTACTTTATACCTGTATTCCACGTGGACAATCTCCATCCCCCATCATGTTTCCAAGATGGCAGGAAGGCAAGGGATGTCCCCTACCCGTCCCCAATTTTTCCCAAAACTTTGGAACATCCCTGAGATGGCACAGAATGTTAGGAAACATCTGTGAAATGTTTGGCCATCCAAGGGACAACCAGAGATGTCCAGGCATCTCAGACAAAAAAGGGGAATTTAACATGAAAAACATAACAATAATTACTGAATTTATGAAAAAACAACTGCATTAAAAGGCCTCGTAGATGTACAAGGCTAGTTGATGATGACTGTAAATACTTCAATTCTCCAAGCAATTCCTATTGCATTATGCTTGTAGTTAATCAATACATATGTATGTTTGACTTTTAATTCACTTGTGCTTATCTGAAACTAGTCGTGCAATTCTAGTAGAGGACAGCTGCAAATACTTAAACTGAACCGGTATCTCCTATTCTAATTTGCCTACAATCTAAGTCACAAGGTTTGAATTCAAATTCGAGTTCAGCAACATTGAAATTCGGATGAAGTTCGACAAGGAAAAAATTTGAAAAGTAAAAAATTCAGATTAAATTTGCCTTATATAATTTTCATTTTTTTTAAATATAAATAATAAACTTAAAATAAGTAAAAAAATAATATTAATATATTAATATGTTTAAATATATTAATATATTAATATGTTTAAATATATTAATAAAACTATAAATAATAAATAAATTATATTATATATTAAATAATAAATATATTATAATAAAAGTTCAATTTATTTGTTTTAAAATATTAAATTTTAACATTATGAAAAAAATAAAAAATTAAATAACAAATGGACATGATTCAAAACATAAAATATAAATAAATTAAGAATATTAAAATATAAATACATTTAAATTTTTTAATTTTAATACTATAACTATAAGTACTGAATATATTTATAATTAATAATCTAAATTAAATATTTTAAAATATTAAAATCTTAACATATTAAAAGTTAAAACAATGTTCATACATTTTTTATATCTTAAATTTTATAAAATAAAATGAATAAAGCGCAAAGAACAAAAACATAAAACCTACGGATAAAGCACAATGTTCATACATTTTTAATATGTTAAATGAATAACGGTTGCGAAAGCGAGGCCTATGACCACAGAGCTTCTACTGGACAACATTCTCAGTGCTCACCGACGAACTCCACACAAGCGGCCATCTTCACTGCGCACTGGATGTCGTCAAAGCAAGCGTTCACAAGCATGGAAATGAGAGCATGTGGATTGCCAGGAATTCTCTCGGCGCCGCCATGGGCATGTTAGCGGGGCAAAAAATGGCAGAGGGCAGTTTATACAGTCGTATCTCTATAACCCGCCCTTCATTTCACCACAGAGACATCTCACTCACTTCAAAGGAAGCACATTTTTTTTTGACGAATTTTAAGGCGAACATAAACGAATTTTTGGGGTTTTATTAAATTCGCCAGATTTCGAATCTCATGGATAATATTCGGCGAATCTTGTGACTTAGCCTACAATAGAACATTATATATGCATGGTTGACCATTTAGGCCATGCCTTTTTTGAGAGAGCACTACACTTTCTTATAAAAATGCCATCAAAACCTGATCTAAATGTGTTTGTTTTGTGCCTGTACTTCAAGTGAAAATATAAGACGAGGAGAATTTGTGGCTACATTCCTTTCTCAAGTTGGAATGAAGTCCATAAAATGGTACACACTTTCTGTTGAAGAGGCAGATCACAACCACAAAACCCAGATCAAAAGCTGGAAAATTATGTTGAAGCATATATATGAGATACAAAAGAATGAACTCCATAAAACGGTACAAGCATTCTGTTGAGGAGGCAGTTTGTGCAAAAACATAGGGCTAGAAGATATATACTGCTGTCCCAGAAAATGGCTCCCAGACTGCCATCCTGCCATCCCTGTCCACAAAATGCCATGGAACATAGCTTGATACCTTTAGAGAGTATTCAGTTACTGCTCGCCTTGGAGAAATGTGAATTTGTGAAACAATCATTAATCTGTTTAGACTGTGGTTGGAGGAGAGTTAAGCATTGATCCAATAAAGACTTAAGCTATTCTAAACTGGCCTGAACTTTCCAACATCACCAAATTAAGGAGCTTCAAGGGTGTTGTTGAACATCTTAAAATGTTCATTATCTCTTTCTCTATAATTTTGGCTCCATACATCATTTGTACCAAAGTACTTGATACCTTTGAAGAAACATCAATTGCTGCTCTGCTTGTAGAACAATGAATTTGCAACAGTCATTAAGCAATTTAAGTTGTGGTTGAAAGAGAGTTAAAATTTGATATAACAAAGATTGAAGGAGAGTTAAGAATTGATATAACAAAGATTGACACTATTCTCATGTGGCCCAAACCTTCCTATATCACCAAAGGAAGGAGCTTCGCGAATGTTGTCCAGCACCTTCTAAAGGTCATTACCTCTTTCTACAAAAATGAGACTCCCATAGTGATTGACTCACCAAGCACCTAACCAAACGTATGAATCCAAATCCAAGGCACCCTCAGCAAGTCCAATCTCTAAACTCACAAGTCTGTGCAGACTTGCAAGTCCTAAACCTAGAACCATTGAGTCAAACATCCTTGTCTACACTAGAAAGTCACTAACACTTTAAAGCATACGCCCATTTGCTTTCAAACTATTATCACTTGAGTTGCATGGAAATGGCTACGATATTGCATATGGATACAGTATCAGAAATGGATACAAATTGACAAATTGCTAATACAAATACAATTTGATACAACAATTATATATATATAATTGTTAAAATCTGCAAAATAGAAATTAACCTAAAAACTAGTGCAGATGATCGAGATTATTAAACTATTAAATACAAATGATTAATTGAAATCAAAGAGCACAACAAAAATAGTTTCTTGAGAGAGAAGTGCAAAACTCAAAATAGCTTATTTGATGCATAGTTGCCAGGAGACCGGTATTGGTACAGGAGACTAGTACTGGTACCGGTACGTCTATTTTTGAGAAATAGAAGATGGGGGGTACTTGGAGATGCCATTTTTTTTATATAATTTAATAATTTATAAATTTGCTACATTAAAACTAAAAATATCATGAATTGAACTTTCAAAACAAGAACACTAGTAAAGTTTAACATTAACTTTAAAGTTTAAACACACAAATGTCAAAGAGTCAAAGAGTTCATAGTTCATAGTCATACTACATATTTGATATTACATATTGATATTCAGAAATGTTGATAGCCTGATAGGCTTATATGCATATAAAAAAAGTCACAAATCAGAAATCTATTGTCTACACTTCTATGTCATCCATTTCTAGGTCATCACCTATGATACTCTCCAAATACTCATCACTCTCAAGCTCAGATTCCTCTATTGATAGCAGAACTGGGCGTAAATCACTGGGGCCATCTGCTTCAACCACTCCATCCACCAAGGCTGCAACTTCTCCATCAGGTCAAATTTGGTCCCATTTTGTTTAAGGATCCTCTTTGTACCCAAGCTCTACACGAGAGAGAAGGTAAAGTCAGCTACGAATGTACACCAGGCTCTCTGCTTTCTTTGACGCTGTAATGTCCCCATTTTAGCCATACACTCTTCGGTGATTGATAGCCTATTTCCGGAAATCCGTAGGCTTGTTAGAGGTAAAATCAGGGTTTCCTTCTTTGGAGGTTTTGTGGCATTTCTCAGAATTTACTATTTTTAGTAAGTTCTAATTTTTGGCAGTGGTCCAGTTGGCAGCTCTTCAGTAAGTTTTCCATTTCAGTTGGAGCAATTGAATATTGTTGAATTTGGCTATTGAGGTGTTAAAGGGAGAAATGAGTTATTTCAAGTTATTAATGTTTTAATTTTAAGTTGACCCCCCCTTGGCCTAATATGATAACTTGAAGTTGTTTTAAATGGTGTTCATGAAGGGAGGACGCTTCATGAGGAAATATTTAATATTTTATTATGTTTAAAATGTGCTTTGGAGTTGGACGCCAAAGTTGAGGATGAATTTTATCTTTTAAAAATTAAATGATTCAAATTCTTTGGGTGTCCCTTGGAGAGAAAAGGTGGAAAATCAACAGTCACCTCAAGTTCTTTAAAAGAGAGAGTTTGCTCCAGCATTTATCATCCATTGTTTATGCTAATGTTATGTTGTCAAAATGACTTCATTTATTTGGCTTCGAGGAATGCTTACCTCCTAGCATTTGTCCAATTTCGTGTTTGAAAGATAACACCTAGTTGGTTTTAAGACTGCTTCTCATCCAGACTAGCAGATTGAGCTTCAAAGTTGGAGAATTTTGGTGATATTTTCAATCTTTATGTTGTTGGGGTTCATACAGCTGAAGTAATTTTTTATGAGCAGCTTTTTGATTAAATAAAATATTGTTCTGGGTATTTTGGCAAAGTGATTCTTGGCACAAGGCGTCCCTTTCCACAAGAGATTATAATTTAATTCAAAGTCATTATTTGTATCTTGCAAAATTGCACCTCCAGCAGGCCGTACCATTCTTGTTGGGCATTGGAGTTCGTGCCAAATAATTGAAGGTGGTTTGAGGCTGTTTCAACATTGCAATTTGGGCGCCTATCCTCCAAAGAGCCTTTGTACTTTATTTCATCACGTTTGGAGGTATATTGATGAAGTTGTGAGCATTTATGTGGTTTTCTATTTGTTGGTTCAGTCATGGCTGCAAGGTGAGTTTGTATACAGCTCCAAGGATAAATTTATTTTGCATATGGGTATTGATCTTATCAAATTATATGCTTGAGGCGTCTCTTTTTGTGCAAGGACAGATTTTATAGTGAAGTGAATGATTTTATAAGTGAGGTCGACCCTCTCATTGGGCCATACCATACCTCTAATGCCTTGGAATTCGTGTTGGATGTTTTGTTGAATTTGGAGCTTGGAAAGTGCTTGTTTCATGATCGCCTAGTCAATGAATTGATGAGCTTTCAGTTTGATAGGAGTTTGCAGAGTGTGGTAAGAGTTTTGTTCATTTTTTGTGTTTCAGTGTTGCTGGTAATCATTTCTAGATTGCAGATTTTTTATATCAGTTTGCTTCAGTATTCTGATTTAGGTTTCAAGCTTCATTAATTGAGAGGATATCAAGTGGGAAAATCTTCTATTTCATTCTGCTTTGGAAAGATTGTAATAACACTTGAAAATTGCAGTTGTTTATCATTGTAAGACTGTAAACAGTAGTACTGTTCCAATCATTTAATTAGCTGCAAATTCTTATGATTAATCTCTCATATATGTAACCCCTGGCTGGTTTACCGCCAGTGTGGAGAATAAATTTTGTATCTCTCATTGTACCCACTAAAAAGTGAAGAATCCCCACTGTTAAGTGGATGCCCACCGTAGCGGATGAATTAGTTTTGCATTGTAATGTTTTCCCCCCCATTGTTCAAGTGGTAGCGTGGAAATTCTCATGGCTGGTTATCCGCCTAAGTTCATTTCAGTTTATAATAAGTACTCCGCCATATGTTAGCAACTCGCCTTCAAAAGGATCTTGTGTGCACATTCTTGGCATTGAGTCTTATCATTTACTTTCAGTTGTTGAGTTATTTAGATCCGAGGGATCCTCTGATCATATGCTCGCCCCTCTTCCTTCAGTGGTTTTAGGGCGCATTCTTGGTTAGAGTTACCTTTCGCATCGTTTTGGTTTTGGAGCTAACCTTAACAGGTGCGTGTTGCAATTGTAATTGATATGTAAAATCAAGAAAAAATTTAAGGGGCATATTTCAAACCCTAATTGGTTCCTCTTTAGTGAATGAATGAAACCATGAGTACTCCAATTTCTCTAGCAAGATGAAGAGTTGGCTACTTGTGAGAGTAATATTACTGCAAATGACTGTAATTCAAGGTTTCACCTCCATGATTCCACCACACTCTATAGGGTCTTTCTTTACATGAACATCATATAAAGCTTCCATGGAAGAAAAATCATCATGCCCATGTGAAAACTTATTCCATTGAATCCTCATAATTGAAGTATCCTCACCTCAGCCATAAATTGTTTTTACTGCAGCCCAAAATCCCTTCATTACCTCTCTATCCTCATATGGAGACCTCTTATTGGTCACTTGTATATCATACCATTTAGGATTGAAGGCATGGATTGAAGGCATAGGCAGCACAATAAAGGGCATGTTAAGTTTGTTCCATCTTCCATCTATAATTTCTTTTATCAAAGGATATAGAGAAAGATCTCTTGCATCTGTTATTTTCTTAACTCTTTCACACATAGAATCTATTTCTTCATAGATTTCTCCCAAACATGGCTGGTCTAAATCTGCAAATTTGATCACCTCACATATTGGCTTAATAAAATCTACAACAAATTTAACATCAGCCCAAAAATGGTCATCAAGGACCATACCTCTCGCCTTAACTACACTATTTGATGTAGATTGTCTCCAAGCTGCCCATGCATCACTAACTAGTGTGGAACACAAAGCTCCTTTGACTTCACAGAGACACTCAAGAAGAATAAAATAAGAAGCAAACCATGTATCAGCACGCTTGAGAAGTCCCACCTTGACAAATTTTCGATAAACAGCTTGTGTGTGGTGATGGTTACATATGAACGTCTATATTTTTCTGCCTTTTTCAATGAGATCTGAAATCCATTGGAACTTGCCAATATCTTTGAGTGCATTATTCAACGAATGCACACAACATGGTGTCCAAAATAATCCCTGTCTTTTTTTGCACCAACATGCCTATTGCTTTGCAAATAGGGGCAGCATCTACAACAACTTGGACTACATGTGATGCCCCCGACCTTCTCAATGCCGTCACAGAGCTGGTTATGAAGGAATTCTGCATTTTTTTCTTGCCTTGAACAATCTATTGCCTTCAAAATATAAGGCCTTTTGCTGCATGTTACCATGATATTAAGTAGTGGACAATTTTAAGCATATGTCCACCCATCCATCACAATACTGCATCTTTTTGTAGACCACACTCTTTTCATTGGTGTAGTTTGTTGCTCTAATCAACTTTTTTCTTTATCAATTAGAGTAGTGCGAAGATTTTCATACCTAGGTGGTTTATACCCAATTGGTCCATTATTGATAGCTTGGATCATCTCTCTGTAGAAAGGTGAGCGAGCAACATTAAACAGTATTCCATTTGCAATAAAAGAACCATGCAATTGCTACATCAACCGCTTCTTGACCTTGCACATCAAATAATCTTCCAATGGGGTTTGAGTTGCCAATGTGTGATCTCTTGCAAGAATATTCTACTACTACATCTTTTGTTGTCACATGAACATCTCTAGAAGACACATGCACCTCCAACTCTCTATTTTGATTTTGAGTTGCAACAAATGCCCCTGCCGTTGAAGCATGAGAGCTCAAATTAAACACTTTCCCATCAACCCTTTCTTGATTCCTAACAAAGTCCTATCATTCTATCTCATTTAGACAAGGATCAACACCTTTTCCAAGTATGTTAAGGAAATGAGCCCTCACCCTCGTGTAAGTACCTTGCCATGACCTTTCACAGAGTTTACATGTGATGTTGGTTGTTCCACCTATACCCTTTGGCCCTGGAACATGATTCCAATACTTCCACAATGGTGCAAGCCTTGTTCTCCCCCATTTGATATTCTAAACAAAAAAATATAAAAATTATTAATTTAAAATCAACAATTCAACCAAAAATTCAAAAAATTAAGATAGACTAGAACATTGAACTATAATTTACAGATTTGGGATTATTATAATTTAAATTTAACTACCAAAGGAGTAAAGACTGAGAAGATGGAAGGCATAAAGACTAGTATGGAGACAACAAAGGGTAAGATGGAATGATATTCCAAAATTGACTTGACCAAGAACATTGAAACATCGAATTTTTATGTGCAAAGGCTATTAAATTTCTAGCAATGACGTTGAATGGAAATGACAATTTGTTTGGAAATAGATTGTATTGTGCTAAATGCTACAATTTGCTTGGAATACATACCTCCTTTTTGTGCAATTGCTAATTATTTCAAAGCAATAATGATTTTAGAAAGAATCACGTTTGCTAACTCTACAAAATGGCCCTCATGCTGTGTCACGACTACTCAAAACTCTACAAAATGACCTCATGCCATGTCATGTACTCTCAAAACTTTACAAATGACCTCGCACAATGTTTTCTAGCTTTTCAATTGATCTTTTTCTTTTCATACGGAAACTCATTGAAATGTAGGGTTATTTTAGGTTTTTTTTTGTTTTTTCTAAAATGAAAAATGAAGGAAACATCGACAGGATGTTTCTTGCGAGCAAGGACATCTTTGCATACGTTTCCAATACGAGAAATGCATCTCGGTCCCCGACACATTCAAGGGGATCGGAGCCACATCTCCCTGCAACTCTGATTTGATGATATTATTATAGAAGGGATAAGTTACAATATATAGCTTCAAGATTCCAAACCCTAGGAGGATGAAGAAATAGAAAATCAAAAACAAGGAATTGTTTATCCAAGTTTCTAGATCTATGAGAATAAGGAAAAAAGTAATATCCCATGAAAGAAGGAGAATGTGTAACTTATTACCCTATTGTACCTAAGTAAAAAGAAATTACCTAAGTAATCCTAATAAACCCCTTAAGTATAATAAGATATTAAACTAACAAACCCCTTAAATATAATTGGTTAAGAAGAAAAAAATCACAACAATAAGGCCATGTTAGGTACCCATATACAATCTGAAATGACCCCAAAGTACAATGAGAGTGTACCCCCACAGTAGTAGAAAAGGAGAAAATTTGTAGGACAAAACTCCATCTCAACAACCCCCAAGACTAGGACATTGAATTGGCACTTTATGAGTTGAGTACATGAGCATTAACAACCCCCCAAATTGTTCAATTTTAACATTCTAGTTGCTAATATAACCCCCAACAAGTACAATGCTTGGCACTTTAATTTAGTGATATTACAATACAAGATTTTAGATTTAATCAAGTTTTACAGAGCCCAAAAATGGCCAAAATGTTGACAGTAATATGTGATTAGAAGTTAGGAACTCAAAAATTACATCACTATGTAAAGCTTGGAAAATTACCAACTTTAAAAAAATTTAAAAAAATTAAAAAAAACCAAAACGGAGCTCATTTGTAAAAGTTGTGTGTTTTAAGTTTCAAAAAACGTGACTAAGAAATAAAATCTCTAAGAAAACTAAAATTCTAAAAAATTGAAAAAATTAACCTTTTACACCATACAAAGAGCATGAAATTCTAAAACCCAAGTCAAAAAAATTACACCTGACTTTGAGTCCAAATGACTAAGTTATGGTATTCCAAAGTTGGGGTTCAAAATCAAAACAGCTAATAGAGAGGGATCCCTTTTTGAGGTGATGACATCAACAATCCATATGATGATGTCATCACTACATAGCAGAAAGAAACTTTGCACATAGTTATGGAAAGTATGGCAATATAGACATGAATAAATGGTGCCAAGCAAAAACTTTCAACCTCCTCCAAACTATGAACTCAAAAAATGACATTTTATATGGAAATAGGGGGTTCTTGGGCCTTTTGGATGCAAGGGCAAGGTCCATTTGACCTCAAAATGCCCCAAAAATGAGTTGATTACCCAAAGCCATAATAAACCCCTATTTGTAAATACACTTCCTGATCTCCAATTTCGATGAAACCAAAAACACTCTCGACTTTCTCAAGCCTTCTGGATGCTATGGAATAGTCAAAAATGCTGCCAAGATTACTGAAAAGCTACAATCAGCTGAATTTCAAAAAAAAAGTGTGAACCATACAGGTTAGACTTTTCCTATGAAACCATTATGTTTCTCCACATCATCCAAGGATGCAAGAGAAGAGCCTACTAGGTATGAATAGAAATTAAAAACCTATCCTCCCACAAAAGTTTCAATACCATGTTGGAATCTACAAAATAGGTATTAACCCACAAACTATACAAGTGATAGGGTTATTAAACTGTTAAATACAAATGATTAATTGAAATCAAAATAACACAACAGAAATAGTTTCTTAACAAAGAAGTGCAAAAACTCACAATAGCTTCTTCAATTATACTATTAAGGAAAAAGTTAACAATATAGTTTCAAGATTTCAAATCTTATCAGGATGAGGAAGAGGCATAAAACTATAAAACAAAGAATTGCATATCTAAGTTTCCAAATCTATGAAGATAATGAAAAAATAGAATCTCATGAAAGAAGAAGAAGAATGTACACCTCATTATCTTATCCTATCTAAGTAAAAAGAAATTACTTAAGTAAACTTAATAAACTAATGCAATATCAAACTTAAAGATAAAACATATACAAGGTGAATAAAATGTTACACTAACAAGGGTATAGGACATTACTTCAAATATATGTGTGTGTTGGTTTTCATATTTTAGTTTTATAATTTTATTTTTCTTATATTATTTTGAAACTTAAGATCCTTGTCACTGCCCATCAACCCCACTAGAGAATACCACCACCAAACCTCACTTTAGCTTTAGAAAACAAAATTTAAGAACTATTTTGTTTTGTTCCAAATGGAAAAGCAGCATTTTTCTCCTGAGTTTTTCCAAAGTAATTTAATTCCATGTTTACCTTTGGTTTCCCCAATCAAACCTGATTCCCCACTTGGCCATCAAATATAAGAAATGCACTAGCACTACAAACCAGGTAGTGGATATGTGTTCTAAGCTTCCTATGTAAATAACTTAAGTCATGAGAACTGTAATGCAGCTCAAACTCTTCAAGGAATAGATACAGAAGATGCTGACTTTGGAGATGTGTATCAGTTATTGCAAGATCTAAAGAAGCCTTGAATTGGAAGGGACAGCTAACTACTACACTAATGATGCAAGGGCATATCAGGGTTAAGCAATCTTGCACAACCCAAAACACAGGTTTTCTACTTTCCTTGTGTTTTCTCTATGTTTTGCAAGTTTTTGAAGTTAAAATAAAAAGTTGAGTTTGTGGTTCTAGCAGTACATTGCATCAAACTTGAATAAGATCATGCAATAAGGTGAAGCCTTTTGGACAAGACTTTGGTATTGCACAACATACAACTGGCTGAAGCTCATGCAGTACTGCGAGAGATCGAATTGTTCACCTAGAGGCCATGTGGCATCATAGAGTATTCTCTAACTTATACTCTACATTCCAATTGTTTGAAGTATTTGTTTTGGAGCCTTCTATCTCTTTTCTATTGTGTATGGAAGGACTGACCAAATGGAAAGTGTCATCAAAGGAGTTGTAATAAACATTTGACCCACTGGGGCCAGCATTAGTTCTTATGGGAAATTATATTATGGCACCAACCAATGATAAGGCCTAATGAGTCTTGGGATTAAGAACAGACAGCTTGTGATAAATTTTGTACAAGTGAGGTCATCCCTCTTCATGGAAATTATATAACTGGCTTTCTCAGAGTCATCTATATACACTAATAATGCTGGGGAACCAAAAGGAACAAGCACATATTGAAGATCTTTAGCTCAAGGAGGAGTGTGAATTTAAGTAGGCTCATGAGGCAACCTGTAACTAGTTTGTAGGATATTTGAATGTTGGAAGGCTTCAAGGCCTCAATGAATATCCAATAAAAGATAAGATTCCAAGCATTTTTTAGTTATGGTGTGTTGAAATGTTGTTTTATTTGTGATTTCCATTATGCAAGTGGATTTGTGGATTTGGACATCCCTTAATTGGGACCTCCATCCCCAACTACATCAAACAATATCAAAATGGGCACAATCCATGCAAGCGGGATGTGAGAGCAAGTTGTAGCCTAAAGAGTGTGCAGATAGAAGTGTTAATTGTGAGGGAATCTGCAAAACAGGGATTGTGAAGTATGCATAGAAGCACTGATCTGAAACAATCTATACATGAGAATAACCCTAGTGTACTTGACCTGCAAAGGAGTGTAATTACAGTCATAGGTTTTGCATGATCTGTTGTTATCCACATGCCAACCAGAAGAGTAGCTGGTAGAGGCAAAGCCAAAGTTGCCAATATGGTTCAAGAGAGAATCTTGAAGATGAAAATGGAAGAGGTAAAGAAAATGCTAAGGGACATGATGTCCGGATTAGATATTCTACAACAAAGACCAGCCTTCCTAGCAAGGAAAGCTGAGAAGTTACCAACTAGGGTAGCAAAGATGCCCAATGAACACTGTAAATCAGTCCAAGGTAAAGATTCCAGGATAGATCAACAAGCAAGCACCAAGAGGAAAGAAGGTAAGCCGATGGTAGTATTTTCTCAGTAAAGGAAAGTTCTCAAAAATTTGATAATGTGGATTTTGAGGACGGAAAGATATTTGAGAACAGATGGTAGTGTTGTGACCTTTTCACACATCGCCCCATCTAAAATGGGGACCCATAAATCTTTGCTCCGTTCTGGTCTTTTTGCTTTGGTTTTTGTCTTTCTCTCTCTCGTTCTGCTTCTGTTCCGCTTTCTGCTTTTCTGGGGACGCTCCCGTCAGCAAGCTTGAACGTAAGGTTCGACCAGGTCTGAAATTAGGGTTTCACGTTTTTAGGTCATATTGAGATCAAATTGAGTTGGTTTGTCAGCTTTTGAGCCTAGCAGAGTTATTACCATGTTTTCAGCAAACATCCCCTAAATTTTCACTGAAGTCTGCCATCTTTCTATTTTTAGTAAGTGTCAGTTTAGGGTTGATTTTCTTAGGGTTTTCACATTTGGATAACTTCATTGTATTCCGAGCACTTCAGATTCACTTTGGCAAATTTTGAGCAGAAACGGACAACTTGCTATTTTTAGCAGTTCTGCCTTCGGAAGCAATTTTCAGGGCTTAAACGCAGAGTTTTTCAACGCACGTCCGGAGATTCCTTGTGGGTTTTTCGGGACCTTCGCAGTGATGTGACATGCAAAGCAGGATGACGACTTTCAGCACTCAGCCTTCGGAGGCTGATATTAGGGTTTGCATGCAGACATTTTCGGTGCATGTCAGCATTTTCTTTCTGGGTTTTCCAAGAGCTTCGCGACAGTGTAACATGCAAATGGAACTGACCACTTTTCAGAAACTTACTATTTTTAGCCAGCCATGCATGTTGAAGATTTTTCCGGTTTTTCTCGGGTTTTTCAAGATTTTTGGGCAAGATGACATGCAGATCATCCGTGGCCGGCCACTTTTCCTAGCCACTTTCTATTTTAGCGTGTCACTTGCGTTGCTCAGTAATCGCAACCGACTATCATGCAAGCAAACGACGCCAAACGGAGCTCATCCGAGCAAATGCATAAAATTAGGGTTTCGAAGCTTCAGAAAAATGAGGAGTCAGAGGTCAAAATGTTCAAAACTGAAGTACCCATCACGATCAGCATCCTTTCGAGAGTCTGCTGGCAAAATTTGAAGGCAATCAGAGTACCTGCTATTTTTAGTAGGTGTTCCAGGCGCAGGCTATAAATAGAAAGTTATCTCGGCATCAGCATACATAGGCAAGTTCACCAACGAAGGGTACACTGTTCAAATTTCAAAGCAAACGGAGCTAAAGAGACCTCAGAAACCAGACACTTACTATAAATAGTAAGTCACTTCGGTAGCAGCTATAATTGGCAGGTTGGCACCAGACTCAGCGAACACAGGTCAAGTGGGTGATAGGTAATCCGTGGCGCGAATTCCAAAGCAAACAGAGCTACAGAAAATGAAGAATCAAGCAGTTGCTATTTTTAGCAGGTCAAGACCGGAAATTAGGGTTTCCTAAAATCAAGGGCGGAACCCGACATTCACACAGAAGCATCATCCAGTCACGATCACCACGTTTCGGGCATTCAACACGTAAAGTTTGGAGACTTTCTGAACAGTTTCTATTTTTAGCAGGTTGCTAAAAATAGCAGGTACAAACAGACATCAGGCGCTGACAGAACAAGCTAGTCAAAATTCAGAGCAAGGTGAAAATCGGGCTTTCAGGAGTCAGGATTCAGTCGACAACGCAAGATTCAAGGAACTTTCTAAAAATAGAAAGTCAGGGCGAGTTAGGGTCGACCACGGAGAATCAACTTAAATCTGGCAGCAGGCGTAAAATTGTGCTAAAATGGATAAGATTTCAAGTCCGGCATTAAAGCTCACTTTGAAGGCTGAACAGAGGCGGAAAAATGGCTAAGTCTGGAAAACTTGACGTAGCAGGGTCAAAATGCGCCCAAGGTCATGGAGGGAGTAAAATGATGAAAATTTCACTAAGGCATTCAAAATGAGCGGAGACCCTAGCAAATGCGCCCCTGGGTATCAAAAAGTGAAAGTTGGATATGCTAGATGCGCCCCTAACTTGATGCTTGACCCCTTGGATGCGCCCCTCTTTAAAAGCATGAAAATCTCACTCAGTGTGTCAAAATTGAACGTGGACATGGTTAAATGCGCCCTTGGAGGTAACTTGAAATTTGGCTAAGGCAAAAATTAAAAGCTCAGGGGGTTATATGCGCCTCTTGACAAAAACTGAAAGTTGATGGTCTTAAATGCGCCTAAGTTGAAAATGGAAGCATCACCTATCAAATGCGCCCAAGTCTAAAATGAAACCTTGATAGGTGAAATGCGCCCAGTGTCAAACTGAAAGTTGCACCCACCATATGCGCCCCCTCTTGGAATTAAAAGTTGAATATGTGAAATGCGCCCCTGGGTGTTAGGAAAAAAAAACTAAGTGTTGGAAATTGAACGTTGAGACCCCTATATGCGCCCATCACAAAAAATGAATGTTGCACTAGCAAAATGCGCCTCAGTGCCAAAAGTGAAAGCTCCAGCATTGATATGCGCCTGGCATTAAAAATGAAAGTTGGGCATGCCATTTGCGCCCCTCTCAAGACTAGAACCTCCTTGTGCTATTTGCGCCTTGATGCTTGCTAGGTCATGTGCGCCCAAGGTCATGAAGGTGTTAAAACATGAAAATTTATCTAAGGCATTTCAAAGTGAACGTAGCCATGGTGATTTGCGCCTATGACAAAATGGAAGTTGGAGGCCTCCTTAGCGCCAAAGCCAAAAGTGAAAGTTCATGCATCCATTTGCGCCTGGGAAGGGGTCTTGAAAACGACTAAGTTAAAAACTCGAAGTAGAAGGTTTAAAATGCGCCCAGTGTGAAAAGTGAATGTTTGACCCATCAAATGCGCCCCAACCAAATTGAAAGTTGAGGTGGTCAAATACGCCTTGAAATTTCTAAGTGTTTAAAATGAATGTTGCCCTTGCATTTTGCGCCTAGGGTGACAAAAATGAAAGTTGGATGTAGTAAATGCGCCCCTCTTGACAAAATGGAAGCTAGATGGGTCAAATGCGCCTAAAGCTCAACACTCTAAATGCGCCCCTCTCTGAGTAAGTGAGTGAAATAAATTAAAAGTTGCCCAGGCTATTTGCGCCTCTCAGCTTAAAGTCATTTAAAGTGAAACCTCCATAGTCAATATGCGCTTGGCATTAAAAATGGAAAGAGGACATTTCATATGCGCCTCAAGCTGAAAGTAAACCCTCTCTTTTGCGCTCAGCCCCAGGAAGCAAGGATAAGAAAACGCCTAAGTCATGAAAGTGGAAGCTTGATAGCCCAAATGCGCCTCAAACTGGAAGCTGATGTAAAATGCGCCCTAAGTTGAAGTTGGAAGTTCCACCTCTCATTTGCGCCTAGTCAAATAATGAAAGCTTGCTTGGCATTTGCGCCCAAAGCACAAACCGGAAGAAGACTATGCTAAATGCGCCTTCAAAAGAATGATGGAAACTAAAATTTGATGAGGTTATTTAAGCTGAAAGCTCACACAGGTAAGTGCGCCCATGAAGAAAAGGATTGGATCTTGAAAAATTCTAAGTTATGAGAAATTTGATACTCCAGACACTCATATGCGCCCAGAATAAATTAAAAGCTCAACTCATTATTTGCGCCCCAATCCAAATTAGAAGTGTCATGTGCTAAATGCGCTCTCAACATTGGGGTTTGACATGGGATATACGCCCAAGATCAAGATGATTTAAAATCAAAGCACAAAGATTGAAGTACGCCTATGGAGAAAAGTGTTTAAAAGGGAAAAATAATAATAAAGGGCGTTCAAAATTTAAAAAAAAAGGAAAACGACTCAACAAGCCAAGCAATAATTTTCGAAATTATTAAAAGCATCAAGAAGAAAAAAATCAAAAGGGCGTTTAAATTTTTCAAAAAAGCAAGTAAATTAAAAGGCGTTTGAAATAATAAAAAATCAAGTGGAGATTGAATTTTAAAATTTTGACTTCAAAAGCACTTGAAATTTTCTCAGCACGATTAAATCGAAAGGCATTTGGAAGAAATTAAAATTTCTCTTAGCAAGACAGAGAAATTAATTTAATTAATTAATTAATTATTTTCCTAAGTCTAATATTAAATTCCCCCTTCGATTTTGACCCATGCAATTTTAAAATTTCGGACGATTTAACAAGGGGAATTTGTTTCGGAAGTCGATTATGGACGGAAAATAAAATAATGCCTAGCCAGTTTCGACAATCGATATCGAATTTTTAAATGCGTTGAAAAAAAAATAAATTAAACTGGCAATTAAATTAAAATTTTAATTAATTAAAAGTGCCATTTTAAAATGCAGTCGAGATAACTTCAAATCGATGTAAAAATGATTTTCTCGAAATCACTGGAGGTAACTGACAGTCGGGAGGGAATTTTAAATTTAAATCGAGGAAAGAATCTCCCCGAATAGCAAATTGTCATAATAACTGCCAGACGACCGGAATATTCCCTTTTAATTTTAGCAAACGCGTCAGTCATGATGAAGGGAATAAAAGGCATCTGCTAAAATTAGCGCCAGCCTTTTGCTATAAAACTTCGAAGATTTTCATTATCGTCTCACAAGATTCGAAGTTGAATTTATGCTGGCAAACTGGGTTGTGAGATTTAATTCGAGAAGTTGCTGAGAGTTCGATTTTTTTTGAAGTTTGAGATTGAAGTTGCTGAAAGTTCGATTGTTGGAGTTGCTGAGATTCGAGGTTGCAAGTTGCGAAGTGCTTCGAAGTAAAAGGGTTTAGCTTTTTAATTTCTTCACGTTGTTGAGGTATGTCTTCGAAGTTGCTGAAGCTTTTTGTTTTACTGAAAGTCGAAATGCTTTGAAGTTAAAAGTTAAAATGCTGAAATCATTTATTTATGCTGAGAGTTCAAATGCTAAGATTGTTTGAATGCGAAGTTGCTTGAGCTTTGATTTTTCGAAGTTGTTTGAACTTTAGATTTTCTGAAATTGCTAAACGTTAGAATCGAATTGGATTTAAATTGTAAAGCCTTCGAAATTGCTGTTTTATAATTTTCGAAATGCTGATTTTCGATTACTTTTCGAAGTTGCTGATTTATAACTTCCGAAAAGTTGTTTTTTTTTAATTGTTGAAGCTTGCTGATTTTAAACTTGCACGTTTAAAACTCTTGGATTTATTTTCTTCAAAGTTGCTGATGTATAACTGTCGAAGAGTTGATTTCAAACTTGGTGATTTTTAATTCGAAGGCTTGCTGATTTTAAATTCGAAATTGCTGATTTTAAATATTGCTGAGACTTAACACGCTTTTTCGAAGATGAAATTGATAGAGTTAATTTCCCGTGAGGAGTTAAGTTATTTCTTTTGGCTGCGAGTTGCTGGAGGTTGAAGTTTTAATTCTTGAGAAATCAAGGTTGGCTGCTAACGTACTAACTCGTATTTATTTTTGCAGCCAACTCCAACTGCCAGCCCCCTCACGTGATTGTCGTTTTTAAAAGTTGATGGAGTAATATTCGCTTTTGTTTTGCAGATGGCTGACGCTGCTGGAACTAGCAAGGCCGGAACTAAGGCTGCAAACAACGAAGCTAACGCCTCCAGGCAGGCGATTATCAAGGGCCTAAAGAAGTCCTTCATCCCAGAGTCAAAGATCATCTCGAAGTATGGCAATTTGACGGACACCAACCTCGGGTCCTTCAACCTCGAGACGTTCATACGCCGAATGTACGGGCAAGGTGGCAACCTTCCAACAGAGGCATCACAGAATATTGTGAAGAGTGGGTTGTACAATGCAGCAGGCTTCCAACCGGCAGTTCGGTGTCCCGAGTTGATTCTTGAGTGTGCCAACTGCTACAATTCTGAGGATCGGACTATCACCTCTCCTGATGGTTTGATCATGGCTAATCTCGCTCCAGATGCAATCGGCGAGGCGTTTGGAATCCTCGCTACGGACAACATGTTGTATAAGTCCAAGGCCAAGGCAGATAAGATGTACGCCACAACCTTCGAGAAGTGCATGAAGAGAATAAACACCACATGGATGCGCAAGCCAAAGCCACCAGCTGCTAGGCTACTGAAGCAAATAATCTCCGAGGAGCTGAAGCAAGAATATTGCGACATCATTATGTTGCTCAGCAGAATCAATGGTAGCCCACAGTCTTTCATATTCGAGCCATGGATGTTCTTTTACATCAGTGTGGTGCTCGAAGGGGACGAGCAAGTGAACTAGGCGAAGATGATAAGTGACAACATCGATGAGCAGTTCCGGAACCTCAGAAGAACAAAGACATTTTATATGAGCTCATACGTCATCTATATGTTGGCTCGAATGACCAAGTACAGGGGATTGGCGTACCAAGAGACAATGGCTGCGGCTACAATCAGTTTAAGATCCACCAGTCGTGCAGACAATTGCATCTTACCCACACTGGTGACTTTCAAAGAGTGAATGACGCCTTTACCATGTACATCACGAGAACACTTCAGCAAAGGCTACAGCAGAGGATCTCCGAGGAGGCTCAGGCACTGATCGAGGAATACGGGTGTTGGTTCATCCAATTCCCAAAATTTACCTACTTGAGGTTGCCAGGGTACGATTCGTATGTGTACAAGCTACCGAGGTACCCCACTAACAGGATGATCCTACTTGAGTTGTCTAGGCAGTTGGTGGCCTACGACAAGATTATAAGGCGTAAGAAGAAGGGAGGTCTTCATTTTCCCATTGTGTTGGGAAATTCACTCGAGGAATGCCCGACTTTGCAAGCGGCCAAAGAGGCTGAGAATGAGCTAAAGTTCTACAAGCTGACTCTTCATACGAGCCGACAGAATTTTGATCCTAAGGGGATGATTGGAACAGTACAAGGAGAAGAATTTAAACACAAGGCTCACCTGGAGGACTTTTGGGCAAATGCTGGAAGCGAGGACGAAATCAGAAAAAGGACGTTTTCAAGGCTGCCTCTAAAGCTAATCAGGGAGTGTGAGGTGATTAAGGTGCCAGATCAACTGGAGGAGGATACTAGGGTCACCCATCCGGATTTTGAAGCGGTGAAAAACACACCTATACCACCTATAGATTGGGCCGAGTCGGAGATTGTGGATCTAGACACTCTATTTATCCCAGTCATGACGTTTACGAGAGCTTGGGTGGACGAGCGTGTTAATAGATTAAGGAGGAGGTCAGTCGCTCTCACGTATGACCTCATGGGTGATGGAAAGCCACCAGTGGTAGCGAAAAGGAATAAGCAGCTCACACGAGGTCCGGAACCAAAAAGAAGGGAGCCCGTTCAACCAGAGCCCGTTCAGCCAGAACCTCAGGGATCAGAAGACACGTCCTCAACTCAGTTGGTGTCTCACGCTTCCAGTGTACGTGAAGTGTCATTATTTGCTAGTCAGAGAGCTAAAAGGAATGAAGAGCTGGAGGATGGTGAAATTAGCCAACCGATGCCAAGAGAGGTGGACACTCAGAGTGTGAATAATCCTGAAGCTGCCAGTAAGCAAGATGAAGGGGAAGACACGGACATGGACACCCACTTCGATTATTCCTTCGGAGAGGAAGATGTTGGGGCACATGAAGGAAGTGATCAAGAGGTCGAGATAATCGAGCCTCCACCAAACACCCCTCGGGAAGAAGTTCGAGAAGTGGAAGCCACTGAGGAGCAGCCTCTGATTGTTTATGATATTCAACGAAATTGGCTTACACAGGCAATCTGAAGGGACCAAGATGATGACGCCAGCCTAGCAATTGAAATGGAAGCACTCTTGAATAGGACAAGCAAGTCGCCAAAGCGGAAGAGGGCGAGAAAATATACAAGGATAGAAACTAACGAGGCAGGTTCCCGGAGCCTTCACATCGCTGCCCCAAGAGAAGATCACGACTTGAGTGATGCGATGCCAGAGAAATACACAATCACCACTGTTGAGTTGGGACGCCCTTCAGGAGCGCAGGTGGTGGAAGAGGCTGAAAGCTCATTTCAAGCATTAAAAGATAGGCTGGTAAAGAAAGAAGGAAAATATAAAAGATTGAAGAAAGAGCACAGAGCGTTAATTGAATATGTGCAAAATCTTGCACATCCGGTTGCTCAAAGTAATCCAGCAGCAGAGCTTCCACCAGAGGTGCCACGTGAGCCTATCAGCGGCTTGGAAGAAGTAAAGAGGGCTGTGCGAGAAGGAGATAAGTGGGTGAATGGTGTCCGCATTGAGGCAGAAAAGTTCATGGCGGATCTCGCCTCAGCATTCCAAAATGCTTCCGGTATCCTTTCACGATTAGATGATGTTGAGCAGGCTTGGGGAGATACCCACATCTTCCAAGACAATACTATCCCACGCCTGGCTGTTTTGATGCGTGTTCCCACGCAAACTCTGGTGAACGAAGGGGTAATTCAGGCTGGTGACAGATATGACTTCCGTGGATGGCATTCAACAGCATTCACAGGGAAGGGTTTCTTTGATACTGCAGCAATAGAGTCTTCCAGGATCAGAAAGGCCATGAGGAATATTCGTGAGAGTATTCTCAACACTTTGGAGTCGGTATTTGCAAAAAGGCTCGCACATGAAGAGGTAGATGCAGAAGGATTAAGGGCAAGATTGCAGCCATTCTTCTCTGAGATGAGAACATTTTCCCAGTTGGATTTTGAAAACATCTCCACGTTTTCAACAATCATTCAGAGCACGCAGGATTCCATCGAGACTTGGGGAAAATCGTGCGAGAAGCATGAACAAATGGTGGCCATCTTGGAGTATCAGCTGAATCTCACTCCATCAATTTCAGAAGAAGAGGTCGACGCAGTATTGGCGAGATTCATAGCGTACGCGGTCAGAGAGAAGAGCAAAGGAATCCGGGTCATGGACGAGAATCTTCTAGAAGGTTAGTGGGCATTAATTGCTCATACTGGTCAAAGGAGGAATCTGCTATTTTTAGGAGCATTTATGACGCCACTCCACCTTCTGGCGGTTTTTAGGGCAAACTCGTCTAGGGCTGAGGTGGCTCAATCTGAGCCCTCCGTTGTAATTTGATCTGGGCCGTCGATTCAAACAGGCCAGCTATATAAGGGGGAGTCCCCCTCATTTGTACTCTAGTAGTCATAGAATCAGAGAATAGAGAGCTATTGTTGAAGCAGAATAGAGAGTAGAGGCTTTTAAGTTAGAGTAGTTTCTCATTTGCATTGTTGAAGAAGAAGGGGAATTCTCCCTTTGAGAATTTTGTAAGAGATTGTCACAAAAGATTATTCTTAATAAAGCTTTTCATTGATGGTGAATTTCAACTTTGTTTGGAATAGTTCATGAGGTTTCTTATTCCTTTGACTTCAATTAGGAACTTAATTTCATGCTTGTAGTTAGACATGGATGTTTATGCTTGATATAAGTGAATTTCTTTTATCCATACCACTAACGTTCTTGCTGACGGTAAGCACGTCCTGTGTGGTCAACTGGACTTTTTATTCTTAACTTCGATCAAGGTTCATAGGTAGTTATGCATCGTTGTGATGGTAGTTGCTCTATTGAATCGTGATTTGAACATCATTTTCACCCTTTGAAGATTGCACTTACCTTGTTGACGCTGTCCAATAGGAGGCTAAACAATGTTTGTCGAAGTTCATTTAAGTTGAGCGTAACATCCATTTGCATTTAGATTAGAAGTTAGATTTTAGAAATCTCTGCAACCATTCAATTCTGCATAATCCTGGTTAGTTTTAGGAAACTTCTCGCTAAAGCTAAATCATTCACAAAAAAAAAAATCCCCTTCAAAAGCACACATTGGTTGTCACTACACGTCTTGTGAACAACTACGTAAGTCCCCTCGTGAGTACACAGCATACACACATCAACCAAACTGAGCGTATTCGCATTTAAAGAACCTTGGAGTTGAAGGCGTGATCTCACTCGCAATCTTAGCACGTCGAATACTTTGTTCAAGAGAGAATAGGGGATCCATTTGGAAACTTTGTTCTACCTGCTTGGTGAGGTCACAAAAATCACATCAATGCGGTGATCCCATGAGGGTAAAACAAGCAATGAGGAGATTTTGTGAAGGTGCAACTAATTACTGGAGTGATCTCTAATAAAGAAGATTGAGAAAAGGAAAAGATAAGGTGAGAACTTGAGAACAAACGGTTTCCAAGTTGATGGAGCAGTTTGTGTGCCCAAAGGAGTGGATAGTGTGGATGAGAGAGCTACATTCAAGGCTTAGACATGTGGATAAGAAATTTGCCTTGGCAGGCAATGAAGAGGATGAGCTGCCCTACAGGCAACAAATAGTTGTTATGAGGAACAAAGAAAGTGCAAGAGGTTGAGAGCAACCAAAACGAAGAGGAAGAAATCCTCACATATGGGAATGAAGAAATGGAAGCAAGTGTAAAGATACCTGAAGGAGAGACATTTGAGGGTTATTATAATCAAAATGTCCGAACCAGGGGAGCATTAGTGACAGCAGAAGACCTAAAAGAAATGATTGGAAGAATTTCTTTATAGATAGTTGGATAAGGTTTTGAAGGATAGTGGAATGAATAAGGATTCTAAGGAGCTACAGCATGATGTAGTTAAGGCCAAGGAGAAAGTTGATTCCAGTGACAATGTAAGAGACAAAGAATGCAATGAAGCAAAAATTGCAGAAGTTGGATGCACTAGCAGTACTGTGGAATTCTATAACAGTGAGTAAACTGACAATAAAAGAGGAAAAAGGGATCCTCATAAAAGGGGATCAGGAAGTGCTAGTGGTCAATCTAGAAGAGGTGACAAAAATTTGTCCTAGAATGGACATAAAATAGGAATGGAGAAGTGTGCAGATTAATGCACTTGAGAGGGAGACTGCCATGAGAAGCAATGGGCACATGGTGTTGCCAAGCATGCACTAGAATTATGTTCAGAGAAGTGGACACAAGCAGAGAAGCTTGGAATGGCCTTTGGAAAATATTGTTTGAGAAAGGAAACCAGAAGCTATCTTGTAGTATCAACACACGAGACAGCAAAGGGGCACTTCATGGTAGGTTAAGTTGGGGCCATATTGGCTCAAAGAAAACAGAATGGGAACAACCCATGTTTAAGGTGATCCTTGGAGAGGAGGATGTCAGTATTGCTGAAGGAAGAGTGAGAACAACAAGTCCTCCAGAGCGTCAAAAAGTAAGATGGCAATGAATGTTGTATAGCTGAGCACACCAGAAGAGTAACTTGTGATGGTACCAAGTGTGAAGAGATGAGGAGCTGTTGAAAGGGAAGCAACCAGTTGGAGAAAAAGAGAAGGAAACAATGAGTCTGAGGTTCTAGGATGGGAGGCATGGATGCAATTTGCAGTAGTGCGAGTTATTGTAAGAAGGCTAGAAAGAGACCAAAACTGATTGCACATAGATGCAGAAAGGAGGAATGGAGTTGAGCCTTAGAAAGCAAAA
>VDFB02052700.1:0-15476 GCA_007258455.2 Sequoia sempervirens | reverse complement strand
TTTGTAAAATAAGTGATCAAAATTCCTCTATGAAGAAATCATGGTGGTGGAATAAATATTGGAGTACCAAATGATGGTTTTAGAGGCCCACAAAGATAAGTTCAAGCACTTCAAGGGGATTTGCATAGAGGAACTTATCGTAGAATAGGAGATGAAAGTGAAGATGAAGTTGAAGAAGAAAAATAGTACGAATAAAAATAAGATGAACTAGAATACTATGAACAATTTAAATTATTGAAGGCCCTCTCCAAGAATGGAAAAAGGACAAGGATTGAAGTTTTTGCATACTCTAGAAATCTTGATCCAAAAGAATTGATTGATTAGATCAGTGACATGGAAGAGAACTTTGAGTACAAAGAGATAGAAGATCTTGAGAGGGTCAGATTTGCAAAGATCAAATTGAAAGGTCATGCCAAAATTTGGTGGAAATAAGTACAACGAGAAATAAATCAAAGAGGTAAAGATAAAATCACAAGATGGAATCAAATGGTGGAGAAGTTAAAGAGGTAGTTTATTCCTATTGATTATGAGTTGGATCTACTAAAAAAGATGCAAGGTTTGAAGAAAGTCAGTAATTTTTTCAAGGAGTACATGGAAGAGTTCTACAAGGTCATAATCAGAATAGGTCATTCAGAGGTCAACAAGGAAATGGGATCCCATTATATAAATGGGTTAAAACCAAGTATTTCAGAAGAGTTGAGTTTGGTCAAAATGACCACAATAGAAGATCCTTATAAATTTTCCCTCAAGGTAGAAGAGAAGCTAAATACAATATTTGAAAGCCAACAAAGAGGAAGAGGTAATGGTGGAAGGACTAGTGGAAGATCTATGCAGGAAAAAATGAAGATCAAAAGAAGAATGAAGAAGCTAGTGTCGGTCAAAGCCAAAGAGGAGTTAACTATTATCACCCTTGTGACCAAAATAATGGTGAGCAAAGAGGAAGAGGAAGACCTGAATGAGGCCCTGGGAGAAGAGGATTTAAAGGAAACTATTTCCAATTTAGAGAAGAATGACATCGATCCTACGAGCATCCACAACATCAAGGAAGGATAAATAGGAGACTTGAAGGTAATGCATACGTTGTACATGTAGATGAGGAAGATGAAACTAAGAATTCTAAATATGAAAAAAGGGGAGAGACTTTGGTCATTAGAAGAGTATTTTTGAATGAAAAAAATAATTAGTTCAAAAGAATAATTTATTATGCACAAGGTGTAAAGCTAGAGGTAAATGTTGTGATGTTATCATTGATAGTGGTAGCATAGATAATCTCATTTAAGAAGAGATAGTTAACAAGTTGCAGTTGGAAAGAAAGAGGCACCCACATTCATATCGGATTGCATGGCTGCAAAAAGACCATAGATATTTGGCCAATGACCAATGTTTAGTTAAGTTCAATATTTGTAATTACCATGATGAGGTATTGTGTAAAATCATGCCTATGGATACATGTCATTTATTACTAGGGATTCCATGAAAATTTCTTGGTGTGTTGTCCATGATAGCCATGCTAACCCATATTCCCTAAAAAGGATGGAGTGCATCATAAGTTGAAGCCCCTAAAAGAGGTAGGAGAAAGGTATGTATTAATGCAAGAGTTTATTTTGTATATGGTAGGACATTTTTATATGGTATGAAACATGAGCATGTGTGCTTTGCGTTGATTCCTAGAGTCAAAAAAGAAGAATACAATTTACCAATAGAATTTTTAGATCTATTCGAATAATTAAAGGACATTTTGTCAAATAATGTACGTGAAGATTTTCCATAAATGAGTAATATTAGTTACTATATGGATTTGATACCAAGAGATAGTTTTCAAAATAAGGCAGCCCATGGAATGAATCCTACATAGAATGAGGAACTAAATAGACAAGTCCATGAGTTGTTGAGAAAAGGATTGATTCGAGAGAGCTTGAGTCTATGTGCGGTACCTATAGTACTAGCATCAAAGAAGGATGGAGAATGGATAATGTGTAGAAAGTTTCCAGCTACTAACATGATTAAAATCAAGTACAAATTTCCCTTGCTGAGGATGGATGACATTATGGATTGCTTGAGTGGATCTACATACTTCACAAAGATTGACTTAAAGAGTGGATATCAACATATCTGGATCAGAGAAGGAGATGAATGGAGTATATCCTTCAAAACCAAGGAAGGAATGTATGAGTGTTTAGTCATTCCATTTAGGCTAACCAATGCATCGAGCACATTCATGCGGCTCATGAACAAGGTATTAAAATAATTTTTGGGTTAATTTGTCATTTTTTATTTAGATGAAATTTTAATTTTCAGTAAGACATTAGAGGATCACCTATTGCATATCCATAGAGTTTTTTGAGAAGTTGAGAGAAGAGAAATTGTTGATTAACTTGAAGAAATATAGTTTTTAAAAGGAGTTGATATATTTGGGATTTGTAGTCTTAGTTGAGGTCCTTAAGATGGACCCAGAGAAAGTGAAGGGTATCATTGAGTGGCCTACACCAAGGAGTGTTATAGAGGTAACATCATTTCATGTTCTAACAAGTTTTTTATAGAATTTTTTTTAAGAGTTTCAATAGTATATGTGCACCCTTAACAAAGACAATGGGAGGGGACAAAAAAGAGTTTAAATGGACTATAGGAGCAACTACGAGTTTTTATTTGTTAAAGAAGAAAGTTATAGATCAACCTATTTTGGTGCTTCTAGATTTCAAAAAAGTGTTTCAAGTAGATTGTGATGCTAGTAGAAGTGTCATAGGAGATATTTTGGGTCAAGAAAGTAAGTTTGTTGCCTATTTTAGTGAGAAATTGAATGATGCCAAGAGAAAATATTTTGTCTATGATAAGGAATTTTATGCAATAGTTGAAGATTTGAAGAAATGGAGGAAATATTTGTTGCCAAAATATTTTGTTTTATATACTAATCATCATGCCTTATAGTACCTTATTAGTCAAGGGAAATTGAACCAAAGGCACTTAAAATGGGTTGAGTTTTTTATAGAGTTACACTTTTTTTGAAACACAAAAGTGGGAAGTCAAACAGAGTTCCAGATGCCTTAAGAAGAATGCAATTTTTTTTGATAGAGATGAAGATAGAAGTTATTGGGTTCAATGAACTCAAGATTTTGTATCCTAAAGATGTAGAATTTGTAGAACCCTGGAAGGCTTGTTTGCAACCTATTTATTTAGATAGGACAAGATGGTTGAATTTCATAATCTAGGATGGTATGTTATTTTAAAGAGGAATCTACATGTGCATTCCATGGAGTTCTACAAGAGAGAACTTGATTAAGGAGAATCATAGTGGAGGATTGGTAGGACACTTTGGTTGATATAAGACCATTTCTCTTGTAAATGAGAATTATTATTGGTCATAATTGTATCAAGATGTGAATAATTTTATGTAGAGTTGTAGAGTATGTCAAATGGCTAAAGGGGTCAGTTAGAATACTAGGTTGTATATTCCATTACCTATACCAAAGAGGCCATGAGAATATATCAATATGGACTTTGTTCTTGGTTTACCAAGAACATGTTGAGAAAATGTGTCTCAACCTTGTAATTATATAAGTTACTATTGATACATAAGGTACTATTCATATGATGACGATGAGGGGGTTCCCCTTGTGAGGGGTCTGGGGGGATCATCCCTTCAACTAGGGGCTTGGGGGAAATGCCCCCAAAAGGAAAATTTTATTTATATTTTATTAATGTAAATCTAGACCATTCATCATTAGGTCTTAGGTCTGGCAAGTGATATTTTATAACTTGACTTGCCCTAGAAGGAAACCATATTATATGAGGGCATTATATTACAACTATATTCTGAGAGTCTGATAGAGGTCGTGTTGCCTCTGGATCTTTGGTTGGTGATACTCATGTGAGAATCTTGCTCTGCAAGTATATTGTAATTTTTGTGATTTTTAAATAATATATTGGGTATCTTTTGGAGTGTGTGGTTTTTCACCCAAAAGGGTTTTCTCCATGTAAATCACTATGTTGTGGTATGCATGATATTTATGTTTATTTTTGTTCAATTTTTTGTAATTGTTAAAGATTTGTAAAAGTTTTGCATTATTCTCCTCTCAAGATTAGTGTAGGAAGTTGTTTCGCTACCTTAGCTTCCTTATAGAACATAGAGAGGATATGACTTAGAATTTGTGGTGGTAGACAGATTTTCAAAGATGGAAAATTTCATTGTGTCATAATACTAGTGATGTTCACATTGCAGAGTTATTTTTCATAGAAGTGGCTAGACTACATGGTCTACCAATGAGTATAGTCTTAGATCGAGATACCAAATTTGTTGGGTATTTCAAGAGAACATTGTGGAAGAATTTGAAGAATGATTTGAAGTTAACTTCTATGCACCATCCACAAATTCATGGGCAGATAGAGGCGTTAAATAGAAGTTTGGGTAACCTATTGAGATTCTTAGTAGGAGATAAGCCCAAGGAATGGGATTTAGTTTTTCAATAAGTAGAGTATGCATAAAACATTTTTTTCAATAGAAGTATTGATGAATCCCCATCCAGACTGTATGTGGGATTAATCCAAGAAATCCTTCTAAGTTAATAAATATTGATAAAGGAGATAAAAGTCATGTTGAGGCTAACAATTTTGCAGAACACCTAAAGAGCTTGCATGAAGAGGTAAGAAATCATATCCTTGAGATGAATTCTCAGTACAAGGTTAAGGTAGATCAAAAGTAGAGATATAAGGAATTTCAGGTTGGAGATGAAGTCATGGTTCGCCTAAAAAAAGAAAGGTTCCCAATTGGAATGTATAACAAATTCAAAATGAAGAGATTTATACCATTCAAACTCCTGAAGAAGCATGATTTAGGAAATGCCTATGAGGTAGAGTTGTTGAGTGGGCTAAACATCTCTCCTATATTCAACATTATAGATTTAATAGAATATCATGAAGGAGATATGGAGGATGCACCAATAAAAGAAAAATGGAATATTTCAGCACCCACTTCAGAGGAGGATATTAAAGACATCTTGGATAGTCGTGTGGGTAGAAGTACAAGAAACAAGAAATATGAAGAATATTTGGTTAAGTGGAAAGGAATACATGTTGAAGATTCATCATGGCTATCTAATGCAGAGATGACTATCTTGGTTTTCCTAAGAATACATGAGATGTGACAAGGTCACTTCTCAAATTACCCTAGGTGTTTGATGTGGGAGCATCCAAGGTGTAAGAGAAATCTTGCATCCCAAAAAAAAATACTTTTTATTTTTGTTACGTTTAGTGAATAATATTTTAATGGCTAAAAATGGCAAGATTACTATTTTTTAAGTTGGAAGGGCTAAAAATAGTAGGTTTCTATTTTTAGTAAGTTATCTTTTGTGCACGTATGGACATGAAATATTACAAAGATCTCTAGAATGGTTAAATGAAGCTAATGGTGAATATATCACTTCAATACCATTTGTCACTTGTGAGATATTAATGTTTTATCTTTAAAATCCCTTTAAAAATATTCAAAGTCAATTTGGAGGCACCTAGAGGTTTTGGATCAGCCCAAAAAGTATGTAAAAATCAAAAGGCCCATTCATGATCCTTTTATGGCCCTACTGCTTATCGAGATCTTTCCAACAACATGAACGGTTTGTCAATTCAATGTCCAAGTCAAAAATTATGGCTCCTAGAAGTTGGACTAAAATTTAGGAATTTTTTTAGGCTAGAAAATGGGGTAACTGAATCTGTTGGGTGCTAAAAATAGAAGTGACAGTTCGTTGGAAAGTGGAAAAATCATATAAAGTGGTTACAAATGTAAAGAGATTATTCTAGATGATAAGATAGACAAAATTCTTGCTTTTCAACACAAAATGGAGGTTGGGATTTCAATGGCCATTATTTCCATTCATAGACTTGCATGTCTGGTTTTCTACATGTATTTGTAGCCCAATTTTTTTTATTATTGGTCTTATGACCAGATAGTTGTATTTCATTTGATTGCATGTATGTAGATGATTTCTAAGAGTAAAATAAAGTTTCATGTTTGTTGTTCTTGAATATTATTGTTTGTGTAAGGTTTGTTTGAAGGAGATTCTACTTTCATTAAATAATGGATGTATTGTAGGTTTTGAGGTCTTCAGAGCTTCAAGCTATAACATCTTGATACAAGGTGAGTGCCTTGATTATACCTTCCTTTTCTTTTGTAGTATAGATTTTACCAATTAAAACATTCTTGACCTCTTTAGGCATACCAATATTGTGAGCATCACATTTTCCTCTTGTAGTGTTAGAAAACAAAAGGTGAACAACAATAATATAATCTTAAAAATACTATAAATCAGATCTAAGAGTGTCAATCAAATGGAGTTTAAATCAGCAATAACAATGAGAATGCAAGAACAAAAAGTTGAACAAGAAACATAGTGTTTAACATGGAGAAACCCTTTCGAGAAAAAAATCCACCAAAGAAGAGATGAATAGCTTGTATGAATAAAAAATGTGTTTACAATATATCCACTCTAACTCCTCTTTAGCCTTCAATCTAATAGCATAACCCCTGCAAACAAAACTTGATGAGGAATCACACACCAACTCCATATCCAAGAACCATGGTGTCTAAATTGGCCTAAACCTCATGCCACCACCTTGGAATAATCACATGCAGCTCATAATGACATCTTACATATGCTATTACAGTTGTCATAAGACATCTTTCATGCATGGGTACCTAGGGACCAAGATAGAAAATATTATGCCATAAATGTTGTCATATTCATCATAGAATCTTATGACAAGTGTCATAGCTATCATAGATGCTCTTACAACTTATGATAGATGTCATAATATGTCATAAAGCAATATTCCCAAGGTTGGTTCCTAGAATCTCTTGTTTGACCATTTTACCATTACCATGACAATTATCTAGTAAAAGTAACATAGTAACTCCCTATCAGTAAAATGGTAATTATCGAGGTCAATAAAAAATTAATTACCATTGTCAGTGAAACCTTCCATCCCTTATGACTGAATTACAAAAAATAATAGGAGTAATTAAATTACATGATATTTACAAGGCTGATGAAACCTTTATACCAACATTCTCCCACTTGAAATCATACATAGTAAATATACCCATAGGAAAACATAAACATAAACCAACTAAGCACAAGTAAATTTCTTTATGCTTATAAGTTTGGTAAGAAAATCTACAACATTCTCTTGTGTTTCAATCTTCTTCAGCTCAATCTAACCATTAGAAATCAATTCACAAACAAAATGATATTGAAATTCACATGTTTAGTTCATGCATGATACATCAAATTCTTAATTGAATGAGTTGTACTTTGACTATCAAAATTAATCTGTATAATTTTTCAATCAAAACCAATACCTATACACAACCTTTGTAACCAAATTTCCTCCTTAGAGACATTATTAGCAGCCATATAATCTACTTTTGTTGTGGATAAAGCAATTGCAGACTTCCTTTTACTCATCCAAGTCATTGCTCCTCCAAATAGAGTAAACACATACCCACTAGTGGACCTTCATCTATCCAAGTCACCTATCCAATTTGCATCAACAAATCCCTATATGTCCAATGAATTGACCACATTATCAGTACCATGATAAAGAAAATAGTAATCAGAAGTACCTCACAAATATCTAAATACCCTCTTAACAAAATTACAATGCTCTTTACCCAGGTTAGACATAAACTTGCTTAGAACTCTCACTGCTTGTGCTATATTTGGTCTAGTGCAAACCATTACATACATCAAACTACTAATGACACTAGCATAAGGAACCTTAGACATATCCTCAAAATAATCATCAGTATTAGTACACATATCTAAGCTCAACTCAGTACCAACTGGAAATGGAATACAAATTGGCTTACAGTTATGCATATTAAACCTCTGCAAAATGGTATCAACATACTTACTCTAACTTAACCAAAGCTTTATGTGACTTTGATCCCTACTGATTTCCATCCCAAGAATGTATTTTTCATCCCCCAAGTCCATATCAAATGTTCCAATCTATTTCTTGAGCTCACCAATCATCACCTTGCTATTACCAATAAACAACATATCATCAACACACAAGATGATATTTAGGATCTAATCATCAATAAACTTAATGTACACACAATGATCCTCCTCACTCCTAATAAAACCCAAATTCAATGCAAAAGTGTCAAAATTATGGTACCACATCATGGGTGATATTTCAAACAATACTAAGATCTCTTTAACCTACAAACCAATTTTTATTTTACCTTCACAACAAAACCATCACGTTGTCGCATATAAATCTCCTCTTGAAGATCCCCATGCAAGAAAGCAGTTTTAAAATCCATTTTCTCTATCTTGAAATCACAAGCAAGAGCAATACATAATAAGAATCTAATAGAAGTTAATTTAGCAACAAGAGAGAAAATTTCACCAAAATCAACTCCCTCTCTCTGGGAGTAGCCCCTAGCCACTAATTTGGCCTTGTACCACTCTAATTGACCATTTTCTCCTAATTTATTTTTAAATACCCATTTACATCTGATGTGCTTTCTTCCATCTAATGCGCTTTGTTCCTTTAGGAAAACTAACAAGATCCCAGGTGTTAGAATTATCCAAAGCCATCATCTCCTCCAACATGGCATGCACCCAAGACTCACTTTCCTCCAAAGAGAGAGCCTCCCTGAAAGATCTAGGTTCATTTTTAGTACTCAATAAAGTAAATATACAACAGAAATCTGGTGGGCTATACCTATCAACTGGATTTCGTTGTCTTATGGATCTTCTAAGAATAGGAGTATGAGGCTCTTGTTGTCCTTGACCTTGCTCAACCTTTTTCTAATTTTCCTCCTCATATTCTTTGATTTGATAAATAAATTTATCTGAAACCTCATCTTCTTCGTCCTCACCCTTAAGTCCAACTCTTTGTTCTTCTCGAGGTGTATCTTCTTGCTTAATTTCAAAATGTATTTGATCTTTTCCTTATCTTTTTCCTTTGGCTATTCCAAATCAGAAATAACACTAAGTTCCTTGAAATCACCTCTAGAAAAGATATTTTTCTTGGTTAGAGGATTCCATAACTTGTAACCTTTTACATTATCACCATATCCAATGAAAATGCACTTTTCAACTTTTGGATCCAACTTAGTTCATTTTTCTTTAGGCACATGAACATAAGCCTCACATCCAAATACCCTTAAATGTGAAACATAAGGTTTCTTACCTATCCACATTTCATAAGGTGTTGTAACAAGCCTCACAATGAGATATATTCAACAAGTAACAAGTAGTACTTATAGCTTCTTCCCAAAAGCATCTGCCAAGTTGTGAACTACTTGGCATACTTCTATCTCTTTCCATAATTCTTTGACTCATCCTTTTTTCCACTCCATTCTATTGAGGAGTGTAAGGAGTAGTTTTGTGTCTAAAAATTCTTGCATGCATACAAAATTCATCAAATTCCTTAGAATAGTATTCCCCTCCATTATTAGACCTCAAAACCTTAATATTACAATCTATTTTCTTTTCAACTAAGTCTTTAAATTCTTTAAACTTAGTGAAAAATTCAGATTTATGCCTCATAAAATATAACTATCTATATCTTGTAACATCATTAATGAAGCAAACAAAATATCTATATTTTTTGATTAATTCCACGTCCACAAGACCAAATACATTTGAATGAATAAGTTCCAACTTATTCTTAGATTTAGTACTGCCTAAAGGAAAATATTTTTTGTTTTGTTTACCAAACACACAATTTTCACAAAAATCACGACTCTAATCAGAATAGGAAAAACCATCTAACAAATTTTTATTCAAAATGGTTTTTAAACCAGTCTCACTAATGTGGCCCAATCTATGGTGCCACAACATACAAGTATTTGCAATTTTTTTAGTTACATTGGTAGATTTAACAACAGTAGTGGCTTCAAGCCTAAACAGAGTCCCCTTCCTTGTCCCTCTTGCTATCACCAAATTTCCTCTTACCAATGTGCAACCATGCTTATCAAATGTTGCATGCAATCCTGAACCATTCAACTTCAAAACTAAAATCAAATTTTAGCTAGTCTAGGATTATGTAAAACACCAATGAGGATTTTTAATCCTCCCATCACTAAAACACAACTTAATATTACCCCTTCCATCAACAGGATATGAAGATTTATCACTGAGGTAGACTTCGCCTCCATCATATTTTTCATATGTGGAAAACCACTCCTAATGAGGAGTCATATGAAATGAGCATTTTGAATCAATTAACCAGTGTTCATTAGTCATAATATGAAGAGAAGAAACCAAAGCTTCATCACCTGAGTTTGAGGATTTCTCTATGGAGGAATCAACTTGTTTCTTTGGATTTCTACATTATTTCTTCACATGTCCTCTTTTTCCACAATTCCAACATTTCACTTTGTTCTTCTTCCTAGGATTCTTAGATCTACTCCTAGACTCATCCTTAGGCCCATTCTTATCTCCTTTAGACCCTCTTTCTTTAGGCCTTACCCTAACATTGAGAGAATCACTTGAACTATCCATAGCCTTTTTCCTCATTTCCTATGACAACAAAGTTGCTACAAGAGCATCCATCTTTGGATCTTCAATGTTAACAGTGATAGCAAGTATACAATTATCCCAAGATTAAAGTAAATAACAAAGAAGCATAATGCATTTATCTTCTTCCTCAACATTAACATCAATAGAGGCTAGTTGAATCAAAACCAAATTAAAAGAATTTAAATGCTTGGTTATTGATTCACCTTCTTTCATCTTAAGAGAAAACAACTTTCACTTCAAGTAGAGTTTATTTTCCAGACTTTTTTCTTGATAGATCTCACTTATCTGGTTCCACAAAGCATGTGCAATCTTTTCTTTTGACACATTTAGGAGAACAAAATTAGAAATACATAATCTAATAGTACCATGTTCCTTTTTATCCATTTTCTCCCAATCTTCGTCACTCATTTTCTCAAGTTTCTTTTCATTTATTACAGCCATCCATTGATCTTGTTCTTTAAGGAGATCCTCCATTTTCAGCTTCCACAACTCAAATCCCACTCCATTAAAATTTTCTATTTCCAAACGAGAAGTTGCAGCCATGGTTTAACAGAAAAAATTGCAAAAAACAAATCAACCAAACTCCCACTATAGCTCAAAAAACCTTTGTTCTACCACCCAAGAAATAGAACTGGTCGGGCTCTAATACCAAATGTCAGAAAAAAAAAAAATGGTGAACAAAAATAATAGAAGCTTGAAACTACTATAAATCATATCTTAGAGTGTTAACCAAATGGAGTTTAAATCAGCAATAACAATGAGAATGCAAGAACAGAAAGTTGAACACGAAACACAGTGTTTAATGTGGAAAAACCCCTTCGGGGAAAAATTCCACCAAGGAAGAGATGAATAGCTTGTATTAATAGAAGATATGTTTAAAATACATTTACTCTAACTCCTCTTCAATCTTCAATCCGATAACATAACCCGTGCAAAGAAAACTTGATGAATAATCACACACCAACTCCATATCCAAACATCTGTTATAAAGAATAACTCAATACATAAAAAAATGGCAACCAAATTGGTTTAAACTTCACACCACCACCTTGGAATCATCGCATGCAACTCATAATGACCTCTTACAGATGCTCTTAAATTTTTCATGCATGGGTGCGTAGGGACCAAGATAGAAAATATTTTATCATAGATGATGTCATAGTCGTCATCGAATCTTAGACATGTGTCATAGTTGTCATAGATGCTCTTACAACTTATGACAGATGTCATAACATGTCATAATGTAATATTCCCAAGGTGGGTGCCTATAATCTCTTGTTTAACCATTTTACCATTACCATGACAACTATCCAATAAAAGTAACATAGTAACTCCCTACCAGTAAAACGGTA
Organism: Sequoia sempervirens; assembly: GCA_007258455.2. Classification (NCBI taxonomy): domain Eukaryota; kingdom Viridiplantae; phylum Streptophyta; class Pinopsida; order Cupressales; family Cupressaceae; genus Sequoia; species Sequoia sempervirens. The sequence continues at coordinate 3,598 of VDFB02052700.1, read as the reverse complement.
ATTATCGGGGCCAGTTAAAAATTAATTACCACTATCGGTGAAACCTTCCATCCCTTATGAGTGAATTACAAAAAATATTAGGAGTAATTAAATTACATGATATTTACAAGTTTGATGACACCTTTATACCAACATGTAGATTATGCTTGCTGCCCTCTAGACCTCAATCGATCTAAATAAAAATGTGTTCCAATTGCACCATACCTTGGGGAATCGTATTTTTCTTCAAGTTGATTACACCCACAAGATCGATCTCAACTTCCTCGAGTTTCATTTTTCCTAAAACCTGAGATACAAACATGTTTGAATTGGTAATAAAATCTAATATATTATTTTCATCTCCAAACACTTGAAAATTACTGACGTTGTCGAGCACTAACAGTGTTAGAGTGATTTCTACTATGAATTTCTTTAGGCCAAACAATGATAGTGGCTATAATGTATCAAGGGCTTGTGCCAAAGCATTAGTAGCATGATTTTTACAACGGGGAATAATCTAAATGTTAAATGCATCAAAACTCTCAATCAGTTCCCATATGTGATGTCGATAACTTTCCATCCTCTTGTCATGGAAGGAGTATTTCTTGTGAACCTGCTTTACAACTAGCTCAAAATCACTAAACACTTGCAATACCTTAGATTTTTTACAAATAGCCATAAGGAGTCCATGAACCAATTCTTCATATTCTGCAATATTGTTAGTATAAGAGAATTGTATCCTATGGGCAACAATTTTTTTTTCCCAATGAGGCTAATTAATTCAAAACCTGCTCTATCACCCTATTTATATTTTGAGCCACCAAACCTCAAAGTCCATATTTTATATTATCTTTGTTGCTCAATGGTGTCTCCTTATGTTGTGTAACATGTTGATCCCTCTAACTTTGAAGCTTATTAACTAGGAGGATTTCTTGATTTAAATTGGCCCCTATTGTTTCAAAAATATTGAGATGATTCTTGATTTGCTCGACCATAGTCTAACATAAAGAACATGAAAAATATAAGTGAGATTCATTATGGGTTATACACCAACATTGAAGAAACAAATCCTCTATAGTGACCTTACCCCCTAAACTTAATTGGTCTACAATACATTTTGAAATAAAATCATGAAAACCTTCAAACATCCCTCCTTTGTTGTTTGAGGCTATGTCCTTGTCGATTTTTACACAAACTTTTGTACTATTGGAAACTTGACTTAAATCCCTTATGGAGGTATACATACCATGCACCACCATTATTTATTCTATTTGTAGGACCTCAAGGGAATATATGCCAAGATCAACCTCAAAAAAAAATATTTCATTACTTTGATTGTATTATATGATCATATGCTTCATTCTTGGCTCTCTCTCTATCTTGATCTTATTTTCTATCCCTTTCCATGGAAGCAACATGTGGGAGAATTTTTTCACCATATAGCCATTGAGAGTCTTGGACCAATCCTTACTTAATAACATACCATACATATTGGGGATATCAAACACTTGGATGTAGATCATATGTTGGACACGTGAATTAAAGGCAAGCTACATATGAATATGATTTAATTCTCCCACCACACTGAAATTTTTTCTTGTCTAATTGAGTGACCTTTAATGTGGATTTAGTGGGGGAGAGGCCTATTTCTTTACATATGGCAAGGGGCAAGGAATTTGTCAATGAACTAGAATCTACCAAAAAATTGTGAAGATTCTTACCAAAAATGTGTAGACAGTAGGAAAGGTGTGGATTCCCTTTTATCTTGATATAAGGTCACAAAAGTATCTACATGGGAGACTTGAGTCTTTTCCTTCCCTTTTATCTAAGAATCCCTTGGTGCAAACCTATTAGATGGTACCTTAGTTCTAATAAATTCCTGAATTAATTGAATAGTGTGTTCTTAACTTCAAGGACTTTCAGTAATTCAAAAATAGAAATACTCACCTTCACTTTCTTTAATTCTTCAAAAGCATACTACTTGTTGTGCATTTCACACACACACACCCCGTTGAAAGTAGGGAACCCCTTTTTTTCTTTTCCCTCTTCGATTGCTGACTACTACTTTGGGTCCAGTCATATTTGGTACTTGTTAGGTCTGCATGAGTTTTCCCTTTGGATAGTCATTATGTTTTGCATTTTGGGTTTTGGGGTCAATTGCCTTGTTTGCATGACAATTCGCAAGTGAATTTAACTTATAATCCTTTAGCCTTGGATATTGCCTAATGGTTTCTCCGCATGCTAAGTCAATTTTCACTAAAAGTATAGGTTTTAGCCTTTTGTAGAAATTTTGTGTGGGTATGCCATCGACTGGCATTAGACCCTTTGGATTCCATATTGCTCTAGCTCACAAACCTCTAGCTTTTGTAGTCACATTTTCCGCATCCCTTAAAATGGGAAAAATCATAAGGTATTAGGTCTAGGCACTCTTCCTATGCATTTTTTAAGATGGCAAAAGGGATAAACTCAAAATTTGTTAAGTATTTGGGCTTTGCAAAAATTATGTGTGGGTATGTCATCGACGATGTTAGACCCTCCAACTTCCACATTGCTCCAGCCCACAAACCTTCGACTTCCGCAATCATAATTTTTGCATTTCTTAAAATGGGGAAAATCATCAAGTATTAGGTCTAGGCACTCTTCCTACCCATTCTCATATGTCCTTGAATTGATAAAACTCAAATTTGCTAAGTGTTAAGGCTTTACGGAAATTTTGTCTGGGTATGTCGTTCACTGGCATCAAACCCCATGGCTTTTGCAATTACATTTTCCGCATTTCTTAAAATGGGAAAAATCATCAAGTCTTTGGTCTAGGCACTCTTCCTACCCATTCTCCCATGTGCTTGAATTGATAAAACTCAAATTTGATAAGTGTTAAGCCTTTGCAGAGATTTTGTGTAGGTATGTCATCAACCATCGCCAGACCCCCCCAACTTTCGCAGTGCTCCAGCCCACAAACCTCCAACTTCTATAGTCGGGTTTTATGCAACTCAAGAAATGGGTGAAAACTTTAAGTATTGAACATTTAGTTCCTTTAATATCCAAGTCTCCACATGCCTAAATAAGTTAGATCCAAAATGACTAAGTTTTGAAACATTATGGAAAGTTGGTTGCGAAAGGCCAGGCACGGGATGTCATTCCATCCATGTTGTTTTATGGTGCAAACTTGTCTGGCTTCTGAGCTAGTGGCTTTTGCAGTCGCTTTTCCCGCATTGATCATTCCTTAAAAATTTAAATTTTATTATGATTCATGCCTAAAAACCATCATTTCCCTACGTGCCCAAACAGATAAATCCAAAAATAACTAAGTATTTGGGCTCTGCAACAAAAAAATTGTGAGTATGTCATCTACTGGCACCAAATTACCCTTCGGCTTCTAGATTGCTCTAGCCCTCAAACCTCCAGCTTCCACATTGCTTTGACCCCCAAACCTCCAACTTCTGCATTGCTCTAGTCTGCAAGCCTAAGGCTTCCACATTGCTCCAGCCCTCAAAAGTCAAATCCCCTCAAAAGTCCATTTCCCAAAATGGAAAATTTCCTGAAATGGAAACTTTCTTGAAAAGGAATTTTTCTTGAAAAGGAAATTGTTCCAAAATGGAAATAAATTCCAAAAATGATT
>VDFB02052699.1:0-28145 GCA_007258455.2 Sequoia sempervirens | reverse complement strand
AGAACCTGAACCTCTTGAACCAACCACATAAGCAAATTAAAAAAGACATGTGCCCCTTCCTTTATCAACCCAAAATCCTGAGTAAAGTCCATCGCACCCCAGTACAAATCCCTCCCCTAGTGGGAACTCATCGAAGGGTCTTCTTCCTGGCAACCATCAGGCGTAACAACCTTTTCTTTTCCTTTGTCTTTAAAAGTTGACAGTGCAGGGGAATCCTCTAAATCAACAAAATTATTCACCTTCCCAACTGCTGGGAGCCCCAATCTCCACCACAATCCTAAATATTCTCCTCATTAGCAATTTCTACCACCTCACAAACCTTATTAACCCCAATTCCCTCCTGCAAATCTTCTACCACAACATGGGAACTCACCAACCCCTGCTTTGAATTCTTCCTTTTACTTCAGTTCCCTTCCAGAACCACCTCTTCGCATGAAACCTGAATTTTATGTTTTGTACGCGAGGAAGAGGGCTTAGCCTTTTTAGCAGAGCTTTTCTTACCCCCAGTAGATGAGGTAAACCCAGGTTCATATGGGAACCATCCAACCAAGCATAAGATTCATCCTCAATTTATGTACCCACATCATCTTCCTCCTCCTCCGATTGACAATTCCCACCAATCTTAGCCTTCTTCTTGGTTGTGTCGGACTTACCAGGAACATGGGACACAATAACATATTTAGCTTTTATATGTTCCATAATCAACAACATCAAATCCTCATGCAAGTAGGGATTTATAGGATTCTTTCTGAAGTCCAAAATCCCATTCTCCAAAGACAACAAAAGATAGAAAGGGAATGATACAAGCTTACCATGTTGGAAGTGATTTAATAGCACGAAGTGGTGCTTGTAAAGAGTTGTGTACCTCCCATCTAAGGTAAAGTAACACATTAGAACCATGACCACCTCACCCCAAATAGGCTTAATTTTGGAGTGCTCAAAACCTCCACACTAAAGTTTGACCATTTTTTCCTTTTCCTTGTCTCTCAGGAGATTCATTTTGGCTACCCCTGGCATAGATTTCTCTCTAAGAATTTTCGCCCTTGAGTCGACATCCCTGTTACTTTTGCAATAAGATCCTCATTTATAGTGATGTCCAAACCAAACAAACTCAACACCCGGTTGTGCCAAGCATCAATAAACTCCTGTGAAACATTCAACTGAAACCCATGTAGCTTCTCCAAGAATGGCGTAACCCCACCTTTCTGTAAAATCTTCCACACATCCCCATTAGCTTTGATCTCGATACACAAGAAGGGCTCAGTCCTACACCTATCACCTCCCATCTTCAATGGCGCCAAGCACTTCATAGGAAAGAAACCCCAAAAAACGCAAATGCAAATAAGCACAGAGGCAAGAGAAAAAAATGCACCCAAAAAGCATGCAGACCTACCTTTTGAGGTACAAAAACTAATAATGGCTAGATCCCTCCTGAACATACAACTCATCCTCCCACAAATTCCAATGAACGCCACCACCATTAAGTATCTAACAAGTGGTTGGATTTTTTAACAAGTGGTGTTTACAATAGGTAGACTGTAAATCTTGTCTTAAGAGACATTAATAATCCTATTCAACTAAAACATGATCCAAAAGTTGTTTGTCCCTAATCAAACTCAAGGTTAACTTTTTAAATAGGGTTAATTTAGGGGTATGTTATTGAACAACATTTCCTACCTACTTTTGGTTAAAAAAGATGGATTATATATAGAGGGTATTTTTCTATGGCCAAACTAGTATTTGTTTAATTTGATGTAAATGAGTCAATAGTTGTGTTGAAAAGAATGCTTTGTCATTTGCCATTTTTTTCAACATGTCATTCTCATTGCTTCACATTTTGAATCTTTTACAAATATAAGACAATATTGCATGGTAATCTATTATTGTTGTTTCAAATATATGTATAATAATCCAATAACTAAGAGTACCTAAATTTAGCGGAATTACAAATGAGGATTTGAATGCTATATTTTATGACTTCCTTTAAATTTAATAAAGCTTAAACTATTAATTTGACTTATTGATGTTAAGTTGTATGGTAATTGCTAACAATTATATTGTAAAAATTATTTTGTTATGAACAAAGATATGCACAAATGAAGATATGAGAACTTTTGATTCCTATTTGCTTTTATTGCTTTATTTAATGATTTTGTGTGTTCAATGTTTATTAATATAATTGTTTTATGATGTTTGTAGAAATAATTGATTTATGATGTTTATAAAAGTAAACGCAAGAGTTAATGGATATATTAAACAAAGCACTTATAAAAAAGTTCTTAAAAAATAATGCAAAAGTACTCATAAGAAATGCTCTCACATCATAGAATTATTAGGCAAAGAAATAAGAAATTCACATCACATCATAGAATTATTAGGCACAAAAATAAGAAATTCACATCACAATCATGAAAACATTAGGCACCGACTTAGTGAAACATAAAAATTCAAATAAAAACTTTAGAAAGTATAAAGTGGTATAATATTTTAAAAAACAAGTCATCTAATATAATCAAAGATGTTGATTGTTATAATCTCAATTATGACAAATATTGATAATAACATTACTTATTGTCAAAATTCTACGACTATTCTAAACAATTAATGACAATTTTCTACAAGAATAAAGATCTATCATGAAGTACTCCACTCAACTCTTAGACCCCGCCCACCCAACCAGTGACCCTCTTCCCCTACCTACATTTCCATGCAAGGAAAAAAAATTAGAAAAAAAAAAAGGTAGACCACTTAAATGGGAAATCATAGTTACCCATAGGTAGTATATATGAGTGGGACAGCATAAAATATTAAGTACAATTTACCAAAGTCAAAAGAAAATTTCATGTGAGGGAGAATCTTGCTTTCAAAACATTATTGTGGTGTAATTTTCTAAAGGTATAACATCATTATTATTATTATTTTTAAAAGGTATAACATTAATTTTTATTTTTTATTTCCTATATTTTGGCACGATGCAAGATTCTCGCGGGGGAAGATTCAAAGAAAAAGATTCTCCGCAACGTGTATGGTGGTCTTGGCTGGATTCGAACCCGAGACGTCTTAACACGCAAGGGCCAAAACGCACGGTGGGTTGTACGATAATCCTTTGGGCTTTTCTGGTGTCCCTATCTCCATGTCGATTAATAGGATTGCATGAAACTTTCACATCCGTAGGTCAATTGGTTGAAATCATGCAGTTGAATGAGGGGTACATGAAGGGTGGGTCAGGGATATTATCGAAAGAAGCTTCATTTTAAGTCCATGTGGGGTCTTTATTATTTTGGGATGTAATCTTTCATAATGATAAGTATATAAATGTTTTATTAAAATAGTGGTATATGATTTGAGTTTTATTGAGTTTAGGGATTGGATTTAATCTTTTATTTTTCTATTTCTTGTTTAAGATTAGATTAGAGATATCACATTTTCATAGTTCATAATGATAAGAGAGTGTTTTCTTGATTTAACTGTGTGTTTCTTTTTATATTAATATTTCATATCACACTTTGTGATCTATCATCAGGATGAGAAAGAGTTGTAAGTAGAATGATGGGTCACATAGTGTGATCCGAAACGTTGATGCAAAAAATAGGACACAGTTAAGTCTAGAAAACACTCTTAAGTCTATATTTATAATTTGTGTAACTAATTTGGAGTAGTTGTACAATTTGTGAAAATGATCTAGAGTGGTTGCGCAATTTGTGAAAATGAACCTAAAACTTCAGACATTCAAATTTAAATTTGAGGCTAACCTAACCCTTCCTACTAGTTATTATGTGCTAATTTGGACTATGAAACATTTCACTTGTCACCTTTGGAGTCATAGTTAAGGACTTGTCCTAATTCATTTTGAATCAATTGAAAATATACAGAATCTCATAAAACATTACCATTCAAGTATTCATAGAGCATTCATTAATATATTACTTGCTTGATTCAACATCTAGAGCATTCAATACATAATTGTCTATTACTTTTTATCCTTTTCAAAAGTTGTTAAATCATTATCCTAGAGGTTTGATTATGGAGAACACACCCCGCCTACTATACTCTTCAAAGGTGTTCCTAAACATTGTAAGTTAAGCATAACAAATCAAAGCATGCAAATAAATTGAAAAACAAGTATCAAAGTTTAGTATATATTAGATCTACAAGCTAAAGTTCATATTTGTAGACTTTAGTTAGATCCTCACTTCGAGCAAATCACACTTGTAGTCATGGATTTGACCCACAATGACATGCATTGAATTTTTAGATATTGAGGCATTCATCAGGGCATTCCTAGTCCTTTTTACATATTGTTGAATCATCCGTAGACATATATCACAACATATTTGTATCATATTTTAGCTAAGTAGCTTTGTTTTATTTATTTAATTTGCATATATATCTCAACACATTACTCTAGATATTTATTGATACTAATTATTTAATTATAAGGAAATTATCTAATTATTATTGTTTCATTATTTTACTCTAAGATTTTATGTAAAAGAATTTGTATTCTTTCCTTTTCACTTTCGTGAACCTAGCCACTATTATAATAATTTTTAAATCTAGGACTAATTATATCTAAGATTTATTCCATTTTTTTTTTACCCTTAATTAGTCGTTCTTTATATTTCTAGGGTTTGCTTATGTCAAGATCTAATTGATACCCCGATTTACATTTGAGAAGAAGTGCTCACCTAAACCCTTGTGCATGGCTTCTCATTTTATTGATTAGGAGATCCTCATTGAGGCTAATCATCATGAGCAACTTGATTTTTATTATGATACACATGTGGATAAGCATGATCTTTCTCTCACTAGATAATTTACTTTTTCAAGATCTTGTTAATGCAACTTCTCCTACATAGTTAGTTGCATCTATTCACAATTTATTGATTAATGTTCCCTTTGATGCAAATAATCTTCATAGAATTGGTACTATGATGATCTATTTTAGTTATTTGCATGGTGCATCTTTCCCCTTACCCAATCACTCCCCTCTTCTCATCGTGAGATAAAACCCCTCATTGTGCCTATCCCCCATGTCACTGCTTCTAATGTGACTCCAATTTCTTATGCTCCTTCTTCTAGTGTCATTGTTACCTCATCTTTTTTTAGTGTCCCATTTGCCTCTCACTCCACTAGTTCCATTCCTTAATCTTTTCCCAATAGTGACATTCCTTCCTCTCACCTTGCGAGTACTTACCACACCTTTCTATTTACCTCATAATATTACCTTTCATCCAAATATCATCATATCCTTATTGCTTGTTGCTCGTCACCTTCATACCCCTCTATTATAACTCATGCTACCACTACCACTAGTATCCATATATCCACCCTTTATGCACTTTTGCATAAGATAGGTAGAGTCAAAGAAAGTTCATTTCATGCCCAGTGGGCAAGGTGCTATTACATACTCTCCAACATGTTACACACCTCTTGCATTAGAAGTTGTGACTTATCCACTACTCACTAGTTTTGTGGTAGCCAACTTTGAATTGTACCATGGTGAATGTGACCCTATACTCATTAACAAGCCTTTAATGCAACATGCTTAGATTATGTTTATGATGACAAATTCTTGGCTAAGTTATTTTCACATACTCTTTGAGTTTGTGGTATTTAATCATTCTATTCTTTAGATTTTGACCTTATATATTCTTTTGATTAACTAGTTATAACTTTACTTAGCCATTCTCAAGTAAATATGGGTTTAAAAACTACTATTTCTAATTTATTTGAATGTGCTCAAGGTTCTAGTGAACAAAATAATAATTATGTCACTCAATTTTAATGTCTTTGTGCTAAAATAAAATACCACCCCTTTGATGAAAAATTAGGAAGTATCTAAATGTTAAGTGTTTATTATATCTTATACAAGGTAGTTCCTGTTTGAATAATTGTGCTTCTTTCTAAAAGAACAAATTTAGAAATCCTAGGTTAAATAGGTGTGGAGTTAATGGGGGGTATTTTAAAATAGGACTGCACACTAATCTTTCTTTGCACTGATCTATTTAAAATATGATTAGAAACTAATCTATTATAGTGAATATAATAACATGGTAGATATCAAATATTTGATTTACAGTTTGAACAAATTAAATGTAAAAATTTGGAAAATGTAAACTAGCAAATGATAAGGAAAGGTATAAGGAAATGCATCCCTAGAATTCTTTAGAGTAGTTCTAATTGTAGAAATGGAAAGAAGGTCTTTGGAATAAGGATCTTGATTTTTTTTAGCTCTATAATATCAACAAGGATACAAGTGTTGGACCCAATGATTATGTAGGATAAAGAGATGGACACTTCTACACTCTCTTATAGGTTGCTAGAGTTGATTGTGAGTTCTTCTACCCCTTTGTAGACACCCCTAGAGATAATTTTGCTAAATATGGGAACTTATCCCTCTATAAAAGCTATTGAAGATAAATTCACTTAAGATGGGAACTGTTGTGGGGTAGATTTTAAATGTAACATACCAACCCTTAATGAAGTAAAAATTTCTAAATTTACACCTTGCAAGTAAATTTATTAAGTAACAAACCATTGCAATAAAAAAAATTATTTTCTTTATTGAATAAGATGCATTACATAATACAATATGGATTTCCATTTTATCATAATGAATCATAAATTACATCAATACAAGAATGCATACAATTACATGCATAGCTCAAAGAGCTTTAGAACAAATAGTTGTAAGATGGTCCAAGATCCTTCCTTTCAAATATTGGTTCTTATGTCACCTACTGCGAAGGAGAAGCATCACTCAGGCACTTTTCTGCCAACTAAGGACTCATAATGTGGTCCCTCTCACATCTATCATTTGATAGATGGCCCTTCCCTTCGACGAAGAGATTGGTAGAGTAACCAATAATGACAACCAACTGAGCATAGAATTGTGTCCTACATAACTAGAACTTGTAATCCCACAATCTCAAACTAGCATGTAATAATGGATCGCGGTGAACTAACAATGTAGTCTTGGTAGTCACACATTCTAGAGTGGAGTCTTAGGCATTCACACTACTTTGGCCAAAGTGTTACATTTAGTATTCCTACTGAGAGTCATCTATCACATACACTACTCAAGGTCGATTTGACTTAAGGCTATCGTAAACTACACATAGATATCTCCTTCAGTGGATATTTGTCACCCTAGATCAACCTATCACCATTTTAATCTACTTGGAACAACCTACTTAACAAGTAAGTACACAAGCTCCCTCCCATACTGGATTAACTATCCTAGGAGTAACACAAGCTTGAAACCTAGTTAAATCAATAACTTAGCTAAGTGTATCTCAAGTACCTCTTGTATTCAATCATGCCTAGTATATAATATCTATGATATACACCAAAACCCTATTATGGAGTACTTACAAGCACAACATAAAACTAGTATAAAAGATACAGTTTCCTTTTCAAAGACACTTTAATATCTCTAATGCACACATTGGAAAAGACATTTCAAGCAATCATGGACAACATATCTCTCAAATGTTAAATAAAAAAGAAGAAGAGATCCTCATGCCTGTTATCGCTTATCCAAATTAATGACAACAATACAATCCTCTCCAACAATAATTAACTTGATAATCATCTTCTCAAGAATGTATCAAATAACTCTCTCACACAAGTTGATAGCATACTTCTCTCAAACAACAATGTTTCCTCTCAATACAATAAAAATCTCACTCTTTCTTACTCAATATAAAACAAGTAAGGCTAGAAATAACACAAAAATAAGGAATTGCAAAAGATGTGTAATCTTGGGAAAAGAATGTGTCCTCACTAATGAAATGGCTCATCTATTTATAGAGCAACCTAGCAACCTCATGGCCTACAGTTTAGGCATGTAAAAGGATAGCAAGCTCCATGAAAAGCAACACATGAAACTCAACAATAAGGTGGAAACTCCCTAAGCTCATACTTAGCAAAACCACCTATAGATTAGTTTGCAACATTGACAACAAATTCAAGACTTATTCAATCTGCATATGCTTAATTTGAATTGTCATAAAGAATAGATATCTACAACAACTTGGCTTCAAAGGTGGTGCTAATTCTATCCCTCTTTCCTTCTTGTTTGACATGGTTTTACTACCCAAGGAAATAGTCAACAACAATTTCTCAACAATAAACATCCATCGAATTGTATAGAGGATGAATCGACTTAAGGATTTAAAATAGTTGACAAAGTCAAGGCTGATTTTACCAAAGGCGTTGACCAAGTCTTATGTTTTAATATCAACAACAATATCAAATGTATTACAATGTCTTTATATCGTGTGACAAATTGAGTGATAATTGGTTTTACCAACAATCATAAACAACTTCATACAACTTCAAAGAATATAGTCATATCGACTACTATAAACCTTTAATATCATAGTCATAATCAACTTCTATCTAAACAAATGATAGTCAATTTCTATTAAAATATATAATATATTAAATATATATTATTATATATATAATATATATATATATATATATATATTATATACACACACACACATATATAAATACATTATATATATATGTATATATATAAATATATATATAATAATTTAATATATATAGATATCGCAAGCCAATAGTGTAAGCATATATTCTATATATATATATATAAGAGTACATGCAATATAATATATAATAAACACATTATATTGAATGTATGCATATATATAGATATATATGTATAAATGTATATGCCTCTATGTACATGTATATGTAGGTATATATCATATCGATGCATCCGTATGAGTGTGTCCATTCACCAACATACACATGTACCAATATATATGTTGTTAAATCCCATTGACATGTATGTGCATATATACATATACTTCCACGTAAATCCCACTTGTCAATATAATTGCGATAGTACAAGAAAGATCTCGAAAGCTCAAAAGATAAACATCACCCAATAATGCATGAGTAGTAAACAAGAATCTCAAATAGAGACATATTAGCTAAGGATGACTTACCTATTACCCACAAACTAAGTCAACTCAATCATTCTAATGTGGTTATTGTATATGCTCAGATAGTTTACTTTTACTAGTTACCTGACCAAGATCTTCTCCTGAGTGATACTTCCCCTCCGCTTGGAAGAATGGAACATATACCTGCATCCACTAACACATGCACACGATAGTTAATTGTTCACAACATATGCAATATACATAAAACATCTCCAAAGTTAGAATAATAATTCAATAACCATCCATTCTCTTATATGCAGTATTTCCCCATGAATAACGTCAATTGAGATAACATCAAATGACATAAAATTCATATTGATAACAAGGTACAAGCATAATTTATTCATCTCTAGAATTTGCATTAAATTCATATTTACACTAAATAGTAATAGTAAATAGTAACTACACAATTGGAGTGTAACATTAAAAGGTTCTACTTCAACTATTTAAAAGCTATTGTTTGTGTATTAAGTGAAGCTCTAAAATTTGTAGGGTTTGTACATCTTTGTATTATTCTTATTTTCCAAATTTTAACACCTCTTGAAATACTATCAATCTTTTTTTTACTGATCATTAAATACATGTATGCATAGAGTGGGAAAAGGAAACGGTCTAGTTGTTTGGAGACTACTTGATTTAATCTTCTATTTGGTATTTTTAACTTTAACTTAGCCATGGGAATATTGGATTCGTGTGGTCCTATATGAGGTGTTTGCGGCATGTGCAAGGTGTTGCAACTACCAATAAAACTCTAGGAGGATATTTATTGCTTATGCAACATGAAGGACAAGATGGGAGATGATAATATCACTATTATGACTAAAAAGGGTAGAAGAATTGGGTCTAAAACAAGGTTTTTTGGGAGGGATTTTAGAAACACTAGAGGATTTGGTGAAAGGAGCCCAAGAAAGAAAACCCTTGCAAAGAAATAAGAACAAGATGGAAATGCTTTAGTGAAGTGAAAGTATGGAAATCACAAAATGAAATTTAATAATGAAGGATCTTTAGTTTTTAGCCATAGAGAGGATTCAATAGATGTAAAAAGACTTACAATGGGATCTTGAGGGAGGAATTAGTATGGAAGGAATACATAATATTGTCAAAAAATTACTACTTGATATGTGAAGAGTGACAATATATCCTTTTCACATCCTTAGGGCTAACTTACTATTGGAAGGAATTTTAAATAGCTTTAGGGCTAGATTTTCATTTACAATTAAAATATTAATATTTCAAAATGATCCCAAACATCTATATTGGGTGTTGATGTGTGTCCAAGACACCCTCATTTTCACACACAAGTGCTCATTTAGATACCTGCCTTGAGATTTATAGGATAGGTTTTAGGGATGAGCCAAGGTTCAGATGTGGTCATAAAACATATATGTGACATGTTTAAGCTAGGATTAGAAAAATAAAATATTAAACATATATATGGGGATGAACACTAGAATGTGTGCAAAAACAAAGGGAAAATATTGCAAAGTAGATAATTTTAAAACTTACACTTTTATTGAATTTTATAAGTTTGTGTCAAGAATGATGAACTCAACTTATTTTCTTCCCATGGTTATAATATGGGTCCTCCCATACATATTCCACATGTACTTACCCTTACATGCTTGAAAAAGAAAATAATATTTAAAAGGTTAATGATAAGAAATAAACCAAATCTAGTGCGAATTATGTGGCTACTACTTTTAATGCTCTTTCTTTCAAAACTCAAATTGCTAGAAAGTTTACAAGAATTGATGAACCTCTAGATCACATGATTCAAAGTTTATTGAATGTTTAAATAATTAATTTCGCTCCTATCTATCCCTCAAATCCATTTAGAGTACTCCCTAAGGCCTACAATCAAAATATTTTTTATCATTATCACATAGTGAATGGACACACTAATTTGTGTGGATGTAAAGCATAAGGTACAATATTTCATAGATAATTATGTTATAATTTTTGAAGCTATTAATGATGAAAAAATCATTCTTCTTAACTACCTACTCAAAATTTATAGATTTATATAAATCCTTTTTATTTGCATACTTAATATAACAACACATATTTTAATATGTGCCCATTCATCTTGCTAATATTATGATACATACATACATACATACATATATTATATAAATAAAACATTTTGGTTCATTTCCCATCCTCTAAAAATTCTTTCATGGAATGACTCATGCTAGAGCATCTTGTCTTCCTAGACCTCCAATTATTTTATTTCATGGTGAGGATATTCCTCACAACAACTACTATGGACCATTGTATATTCAAGGTATTATTCATGGTCATTGATGTCATGGAACCCTTATTGATCCATTAAATCAAGTTTAATTTTACATAAAAGATTTTTTATATGATCATCATCTATAGCAAGATAATTATGCATATTTGGGAGCCTCATTGAAAATGACTAATCATATATCCTCCTTGCTACTTTAGGGTGCATAATATTGCCTCTATAACTTGGCCTCAAGGAAGTTGAGATTTTGTTTCATGTTATTCTATTTTTTATATATGTCACTTGGAATGCCTTAGCTTAACAAACCAAGTGTGGTTTCATGCATGATTCATCAATTTGCTTAAAATATGTTCATGATGATAGAATCAACAAAGTAAATACAAACATGTATGTGTGTGTGTGTGTGTGTGTGTTTGTGGGTGCGTGCGCACACACAAACATAAGGTTCATAATTTATATCATATGCATTTAAATTGAGGGATCGAAGAAAGAATTGCAAAGAAAAATATGGAGCAAATGAAGCCATCTTCATAACCTCTCAAGATATATCAACAAACAAAGACAACCTTTATGAACTTTTGCATTTTAGGTCCTTGTAAAACCTGTTTAATTGTAGATGTGCTTCTTTTTTTATCTTTATTGCCGCATTTTTTATAAGGTTTTCAAGTCCCTTTAAAACTATTTTACCTTAATAAAAAAAAATACAATCTACAATTATTATCATCCACCTCAATAAAATTAAGAAAAATACATTTAATATCCTCCAAATTTATAAAAGCAAGGAAGATTGCATCCTTGTCCTCTAAATAAAAATAAACAATTAAAATTTGAAAATCACATTGTTACATCTTCTAAAGGTATTTCTTGTACATACATACAACATAGGAGAAGTAATATACAAAATCATCAAAGGGTAATCACAAAATCATGAGCTAAAACCACTCAAAAAAGTGCTACCCAAATACTTAGTTAGAAAACCGACACCCAAATCCCAAGATGAGCTCATAGGCTAAAAATAACATATTCCTTCCACCTGTCATAGGCACACCATAATCCACTCACCAAGTTCCATGTTCTATTTTGGATTCATTGTCTCCATTCAGATATGCTTTGATGTGTTGTAAAATGTATCATAAGTTGGTCAACAAGTGTAACTCCCTCTTACAAGTCTTTTATATATCCTATATTTTGTTACATTTCCAATCCAAGAGGCCTAACTTTTAGTGGGTCCATAGTTTTTGATCTGAGAGGTTGTTGGAGTCCATTTTTTTAAAAAAATAGAGCTCAAAAATATCTTCATAATAGACATTTTGGAAACCATATCAAACAACCAAAAAATAAATCTATAGCCCAAAAATTAAGTTTTAATGTTTTGTAGTATGAAAATTATATTATTTATATACTTAACATTAGGAGGAGGGTTGATGCACCTTTCCTAACAAAAAAATCATGTTAGTGAAACATTTATTCAAAACTATCAAGTGTAATCATAATCATTAGAATGATATGGAGAATAATCAAAGTGCATGATTGATATAGTATAAAAGTGACCAAAACCATGTAAAGGATATGTGCTCCAAGTTGGAGACACCATATAATTGATTGGAGGGGGCATACAAGGCCACTCAAATTTATTTTTGGAGTATGGTTGTGGTGACTACCCTACTATTCGATGCCTTTCAAATGGTACTACATCACTCTTGTTTCTCCAAAGTACTACCTATTTATTTTTCTAGCCCTAGGTAGTATCTTTGTTCCACCACAAGTGAAATATTTCTCACCATTCTCTCATTTCCTTTTATTTTGAATCTATACATAATACTATTATTTTAAATCTCTACATGATGCTACTCATTTAATTGTTTTGTTTTATATATTTCTAACATAGAGCATTCATTTCAAGGGAACATGTGCCAAGAAGTTGTTGAGAAACAAGGTGAACTACTACAATAATAACTTATACACACTTAAGATGATTGCATAATTTGAAAATGATATCCAAGATTACTCACTTAAGATGATTGCATAATTAGCACATTCACAATAATAGAATGAAAGAAAAAATACCACAAGTGACAATGAATTTATATGGAGAAACCCTTGAGGGAAAAAACTCCACACTCAAAAATATTTAATACTTGTATTAATGGACTTCAAACAAGAGTATGCATTAATTCAACATTTCACTCTCTATAGTACTCTAACAACACTTTGTTACTTCAACAACTCATAAATATACTATTTGAAGGCACCAATTTATAAAAGAGTTGAAGGTGAGAATACCATGTGGTATCTCAAAACAGGTGGTAAAACCACACGTAAAAACCATATGCCCCCCTTAGTGGACAACTTGTAAACATAGTAAATTACAATAAATCATCACATGGCCTTCACATGGGTGCCTAACCCATAGTCAATAAATATGGTCAAACCTGAGTGCTCCATAACCCCCCAATGGCTCTAAAGGCTACAAAATACAACATGCAACAACATACAAGATATGGTGCCCCAACATGCACTGACATGCAATTATATGAAAAAACATGCAAGTCAAAGAGGTCCCCACTCCAAAATGGATTCCTAAGAAGAATATTCCTCCATTATGCTTTGTAACTACCATCAACATGTGTCCACCTCTATAGAATGCAATTAAAATTTGTCATAGAAAATAAATATTAAATATTTTAACTCTCATGTCTCTTGGAACACTTTCCAAGGAATGCAAAGACACATGAAATGACTTAGGATATCAATATTAATGCCACTAATCCTAACATAAGTGAAATCCATAATTGTATCCTTTTATGATAATTTGAATACATTTACTTTCATATCGATTGCTTGATTCTTGCTTTGACATGTACATCCTTATAAAAATTCAGATACAAATCAAAGTGGAGACAACATGTAATAGTGAAAATTGCACACCTTACCATTTTTCCCATTATTTTATACTCACTTTGACTCGATTATCCTTTATATAATAACAAATATAAAAATGACATAATTTATATTAAAAAAGACACATAACCAAAACCTTACCTAATTCTATTAATACTCACTCCTATAAATTAACCATAATTCTCAATTTATTTATTTCATAACCAAATTTTAATATATAAGAATTAAAAATCTAAAATAATAAATATTATACAAATATAAGTTAAAAATAATAATATATCCTCACTTGTTTCGTAATAGTTATTCCCAAGCCCTCTAAAAATAGGTTGAAAAGGAAAACAATTAGATCTTTATGGTATCCATGATTATATGACCACAAACATGTTACATTCTAATGTAAACACATTATTGTAAGCTTATAATAATAATAATAAAAAAATTAAATTAAATTGGGAGCTAATTCACATGAATTATTAAGGGTAAAGTGGTAAATGAACACTTTAAAATATTGGGAAATAAATAATTTGTAAAATTTTAAATTCAAATAATTAAATAAAGTTTGAAAATTTTATTGAGAATCTAAATGTTTATTAAAATAATTGACTAAATAAAATTTTCATAAAATTTCTTTAAATATATAGACATTAAAAAATATTTAATCTTTTTTTATTATCTTATTTCAAATTTTATATTTAATTTTTAAAAATAATTTATTATTTTATTTAAACAAAATATATGAAAGATTTTATTAACAAAAATACGTAAAATATAACATTTAGATACAAATATTTGTGAAAAGTACATTATTTATATACTTTATTAATTTTTACAATTATATCTTAAAAATTACCATCAACTTAAAATAAAAAAAATAAAACCCCATATTTATGAGACATCATAATCATTTAAAATATGCTTTTAAAAACTATAATGTATCAAACAACTTTAAATATTTATAGTAAAAATGATTACTTAGACCTTGTCTATTACGATATGTTTTTTTTATCATATTTAACATTTAATATTTGTACATATAAAAGTACAAAAAATGTTAAATTACTATTTTATTTCTTTTTATTAAAGTAACTTTACAATTTTTATTTTTTTTAATTTAATAATTATATATTCTTTTTAATTTTATCTTTTAAAAAGAAAAGTAGTTAATTTTTTTCCATGAAAATCCTTCCAAAAAAGTACCAACAATAGTTATTAAAGATCAAAGTAGGTTTAACTTTTCTAATATTAATTTTTATTTTTTTTTAAATATATTGTATGTAATTTTTTTAATTTAAAAATATTTTTTTCAAAATTTATTGTGTAATTTTTTAATTTGAAAAATACAAAATTAATACTATATTCTATAATGATTGTTATTTTTTTTTTATAGTAAACTTGATAGGTCAAAGAAGTAAAAACTAGGGTGAACCCATCAGAATGTGGATGTTGGGAAAAAACTAGGTCCATATATATATATATAATTGCTATATTTGTCATTTACCAACTTCATTAACAAGCCGTCGATAGAAAACACTAAAAACTATCATTTCTTCACTAAGCTTGAGATTGTACATCTATAACACCCCCTACATATAACAAATGAAGGAACATTAACACAACCTAAACTATCCTATGCTATTAAATTAACCACTCTATAATTTAGTTTGAAATGGGATCTAGGGAAAATTACACAAGTCTTGAGCCATCCCTGCTAACAACATAACATTTTTACATTTAACAAACAAAGGAATGCCTTCCATAAGAAGCACCACCTTCATCCCCTTCACTAGCTCCTTCATCACCTTTTACAAACACACTTTCTATCACTTGGAGGCATGTAGATTGTTGGTGTAATTAAATGTCTTGTACCTTGTCCTAGGTCATAATTACACCTTAGTTAAGTTTACTTAGGGACCACATAGGAGGTTGTTGGAGATTTTCCACCTTTTGTGGACATGACATCTCATACCTCATCACTTCCACCTTTTGTGGACACATCATGTGATTATCTCTCCACCTTTTGTTGGTGATCCACCTTTTGTGGAGATTATCACATTATCTTTTTCCACTTTAGATGGAGTGATAACTCTTCATTGTTGTCACATGTCATAAGATTACGACACTTGTCATAATCTTATGCCCTCCTATGTTCTCACCTTGGCTATATATCCAAGGGGTCTCCTATGCATTGTATTGAGCATTGTATTGAGTACCATCATCTCATATTATTGACATTGAATACAGTTTATTCTTGTCATATTCTATCTCTCTCTTTTGTGCTTTCTATTAGGCCTCTAGATCTTGGGTGGCTACCTTCATAGCCAATTCTTACATGGTATCAGAGCGATTGGAGCGTCTTTGGATTGCCATTTTGGAGAGATCTATGTTGCTGCAGCATTTTGGAGCATCCTACGCCAAATCTAAGTCCACCATTGCGTTCGGGAGGCTGTTTCCAGTTGAGATCGCCTTTCGTTTCATCCAAATCGGACATCGGAAGCTCTAGATCTAAAAAATTCTCCAATTTAGGTATTTTTTCAATTTTCTGAATTTTTCAATAGTTCAGTTGAAAATTTTTGAAATTTTTTTTTGAAAATTTTCAATTTATTCTTGAAAATTTTTATTGTAAATATTCAAGATTTTTCAATTTCTAAAAACATAGATAAAAAATTAATTTGTATTTTTGATTTTTAAAAATCAAAAAATCAAAAATCATTGTATTGTATTTTTATAAATAAAAAAAAAAACAAAAAAACAAAAATCAAAAGTTCTGCGGATAGTACAGGGTACCTGCACTGCGCAGAGTACCCCCGTACCGGCGCCCGGAGGACAAAGCCACGTGGCGGGTAGGCATTCATCCGCGTGGCCGACTCCACCCCGCGGCCCCACCCCCCGACCACCGGCGACCAGCAAAATCCACCTGCCGGCTTCACTTCCAACCGGCGGCAAAAAACAAAATTTTCGGCAGAGATTCGAAAAAAAAAGAGAATATTCTGTCCGTTAGAAAGCATATTCCGTCACATTTTTTGGGGCAGTGCGACGGCTTGGCGACGTCTAAATGGACGCCAATTTTAAACAGTTAGTCACAGAATATTCGGCCCAGGAGCATATTCTCTTTTGACGGGCCGCAGGCCGTCAAATTTAAACTTTTAGAATGATGACGTCAGCAGTGCACCAGGGTGACGTCATCGCCTTTTCAAAAATTTGCCCCCCTCACCAATGAGCTTTTCAATTTTGCAGTTCAACTTTGGAAGGCCATATCTAGCTCATTTTTGCTCCTTTTTTCGAGCAATTTTTTTTGATTTGGGCTAATTTTTTGTATACTTCAAAGTGGTGTACTCTGTTTCTAATTTTGGTGCACAAATTTTCCATAATTTTCAGTCTCTCATGACTGTACCTGTCTTGTCACCATTTCTGCAACTTCAGAGGCTTCGTTCAGGCTCATACGAACTCCTTTTCAGGTGCCATTTTTTTTGAAAGTGCATTATTTTTTGTCTACTTCTTGAATCTGCAATCAGTTTGAAGCGATCTTGAGTGGATTTTGTACTTTCAGCATATGGTCTTTTTTGACCTATTTGGCACTTGTATTGCATAGATCTGGATTTAGGTCTTTGCTTATTTGTTCTAGTCTATTATCATCCTTTTTATTGGAAAGTTGTAAATCAGAAATCATAAGCCCACTTAGCCAAGTTGCAAGTGGCCTATTGTACACGCACTACATTATAAAGTGCTAAAATCATCTATTAGTGGGGGGTACTTTGATTGAGTTATTTTGGGGGGGTGTATCTCTTGTGTGATTGTTCCTATTTTCTCTCTTGTGCTCTTTCATTCCATCATGGGTTCATCTAAAGTTCCACTCTTAACTGCACATAATTATGGTACTTGGAAAGTACGTGCATGGAGTAAACTAATGGAAAAAGGATTAATTTACTACATTGATGGAACCATAACTGCACCTTCAGATCCTAAAGCAGATCCAACAGCATATATGGATTGGCTCACTAAAACTTCTATGGCATTGGGTACATTAAGAAAGTTCATTTCAGATGATCTCATTTTCCATGTTGATAAATGTACTATAGCTAAGGAAGCTTGGGATAAGCTTGCTGCTTTGTATGGTAAGGTTGATAAGGTTAAGGGATACAAACTTGAACATGATCTCTTAAGCCTTGATCCCAAAGATTTTGATACAATTCAGGATTATGTCACTAAGGCAAATGAATTAAGAGCACAACTAAAAGATTGTGGTATTGAAAAAGAGGATGATCAATTGGTTTTCAACTTGTTGGAAAAACTTCCAATTGAGTATGCAGCCTTTGTTTCAAGTTTTCAAACTCAAAGATTGACAATAAGTAACTTCAAAACACCATCTTTTGAGGCTCTCACAGATCTTTTGATTCTTGAGCAAAATAAGTTGATGAAAATAGGCATTCTTAAGTCTTCAACTTCAAAAGCATTGGTGGCCAATCATGGAAACAATAAGCAAGGCAAAGGAAAGGACCAAAAGCAATCTTCGCCAAAGCCACAAGGAGAGAATAAACAATCCACTCCTCCACATCAAAGTTCATCAACATCATCTTCTTCAAAGAAGTACAACAATTCAAGCAAGAGGGAGCAACCAACATGTGCATATTGCAAAAGGATTGGTCATGATGAGCATCGTTGTCATGTTAAGCAAATTGATGAGTTGAAACACATCCTTAAGAAGAACAACATCAACTTGCCAACTGCATATCAAGAGAAGGAATCATCTCCTTCCAATTCTTCTTCTAAGGGAAAAGGGACAACTCTCATGGCAACAACATCAAGCTCTTCTCCTTCTTCTACATCATCTCAACATGATAAACATAAGGGGCAAGCATTTCTTGCAGTTGCAGATTCCAATACAGATCAGTGGATCCTTGATTCAGGAGCTTCGCATCATATGACTTCGTCCAAGGATATTTTCTCTTCATTTGATTCTTGTTCCTCACCACCCATTTTGATGGAAAACAACACTTCTTTGGAAGTTTGTGGGAAGGGTTCTATTGACGTTGAAGGTGGAGCATTTAATGATGTTCTATGTGTGCCTACTTTGTCAAGGAACATCCTTTCCATCTATCAGATTACACATAGTGGTACAGGAAAGAGTGTAGAGTTCACACCAGATTCTGTCATTGTTCGGGATTTGCATAGCAAGGCTCTTGTTGCAGTTGGGGAGGTTGATGATCGTTCTCGGTTCTACACCTTCTCATATTTTGCTCCTATTGATGATTCAGTTCACCCTAGTGTGGACACACTTGATGAGATTGGGTATGGTTACTTGAATCTTGGAGTGCTCTCTACTCCTAAGGTTCTTGAACCTATTGATGATAGTCCATCTCCTACATTGACTGTTGTACCTGATGATACTTGTGTTCCGACAGTTTCAATACCTTGTGATTCAGTGCAACAGTGCATACCTTGTCTTCCAGTAGCAGCTTCATGGGATGACTACTTGACAGACATTGGCAGTTTGTTTGTGGAGTCCTACATTGCAGACTTGGGAGACACACTTGATTATCTACATCTTCTCTTTGATGAAGATGATTCTTCTTCAGTTGTTGTGAGGGAACACTATGACCCTCCTCTACATGATCAGTCTTTCGAGGTTGATGTGATTGTGGATGCATCTTTACAACAGTTGGAGGAGGCCACTTTCTCTTTTGAGGAGACATTGTCTTTGGAATGTGTTCTACCTTCATCCTTGCTAGATCTTGAGTTGTCTTTTTCAGGGGATCAGAGTGTTGTTGCAAAGGGTTTCTCACAGATTCCAGGAGGTGACTACATTGCAGCTTCACATGGTTTGGGGAAGGCATCTTTCGGCATCAACACAGGGACACTTGAGCAGATTTCAGAGACTTCTTACATCTTGAGGGTTCTTCCTTCTTCACTTGTTGATTGGGGAGACTTCATTCATCCACCTTTGGTATTGTTTCTTCCCAAGGGGAGGAACGTTGTTCGACAGTTTTGGAGTAGTTTCTTCATTCCTTCTCGAGCATCTTCCATTGGTGATCATTGTACATTGAAGGGGGGATACTTTGTCTCTCTTCTTCTTCTCTTGTATGGGGGGGACCTTTTCCTCACATGGGGTTTTATCCTTCTCATGCTATGTTCATAGTCTTTTGTATTTCATCTCTCTTTTGGGGGGTAGTTTTTTCCCACTGGGTTTTTCTATCTTTACTCCACTTGTGAGAGATTGCATTGTTTGTACATGGGTACCTAACATGGCCTAGTAGTCGGGACCCATCTTGCATTGTTTTCATTTGTGTACATTCTCCCTAAGTTGCACTTAAGGGGGGGTGTTGGTGTAATTAAATGTCTTGTACCTTGTCCTAGGTCATAATTACACCTTAGTTAAGTTTACTTAGGGACCACATAGGAGGTTGTTGGAGATTTTCCACCTTTTGTGGACTTGACATCTCATACCTCATCACTTCCACCTTTTGTGGACACATCATGTGATTATCTCTCCACCTTTTGTGGGTGATCCACCTTTTGTGGAGATTATCACATTATCTTTTTCCACTTTAGATGGAGTGATAACTCTTCATTGTTGTCACATGTCATAAGATTACGACACTTGTCATAATCTTATGCCCTCCTATGTTCTCACCTTGGCTATATATCCAAGGGGTCTCCTATGCATTGTATTGAGCATTGTATTGAGTACCATCATCTCATATTATTGACATTGAATACAGTTTATTCTTGTCATATTCTATCTCTCTCTTTTGTGCTTTCTATTAGGCCTCTAGATCTTGGGTGGCTACCTTCATAGCCAATTCTTACATAGATGCTCCAAAATACAATTGAAATATATCTATCCTCAATTAAACCAAAATGCTAATTCCATAATGCTAGGTATAAGCAAAAACCGTAGTTGATAATAAAGAAGCACGTGACAATGTTTGGGCCACATCAAAAACATTCCTCACCCCCATGTATGCCTAGGGATGATTGTCAAATATAAGTTAAATAGGTTTTTGTTAACATAGTATACCTATCAATGTAGTGAAATTTCAATATAAATCATTGTAGAGGGAAAAAATGTATACCTTCTTTAATATCATCATTTTACTCTATTTGGACACATACTATAAAAATAGTCACACTATTTAATTTGACTTATTTGACATACAAACTAATCCCTACTCTTAAGTGCACTAGTCAAACCTTCTTAATCATAACCTTAGTTAGAATTGGTCCACTCCTTTAGGGACCTCACTGGTCTAAACTAGGATGCATAACACAACTTTGTTCATGGATCAAGTTGCATAGTGAGACCTAATTGATCTTAGTCAAATGTCAAAACTTTGGCTCTTAAGCCAACTTTTCTAGAAGATAGAGTTATTATTCTATTGGTCTACACACCAAAAATCCAAATTAAACAAATAAGAACTACATTTATAAATAATCTTAGGTCATTAGCAATTAATTGTTATTAGGGGAGAGGATCTAGTAGTTGTGTACCCTAACTTCACACTTTTAATTATCCTACGTGAAAATTTCAAATCACTCCCAATTTTTTACAGTAGCTTACTTGGCAAGTCTCTTGCTTATAACTAAGGTTTCAGGGTCACATCATCAAATATGATGCCACATTAGCATGCTTTTTGTCAAGGTGTCCAAAAAGGCCCAAAAAAAAAGTGAGACCAATACTTGTGCATTCACAACATGTTTTATTGAGCGTTGATGTGGAATCACATGATTGGTTGCTTTTTAGATCAAAGGAATACATTTTGTTTAATTATGGGTAGTCATCATCAACATTAACAACTTTAAAGTCACAACTATTGATCCAATATTGATAAAAATATTTGACATTATATAAACAACTACTATCACAACTATTGAAACATGCTCAGATACTGGGTCCTCTCCCCTAACTAGAAATTACAAGATCATTTGAAGAGCACAATTAATTATAGATCACTTTTACATGTCATATCAACATCATAGATTAATTCATTAAGCATCACCATCTTGCATTGCTTTTATAGAATATTGTAGAAGTATACCTCAACTTCTCAGGGACTTGATTCACTATCAAAACAAGTTATGGTCTTTACCACTTGTCTAAAAAAGTAAGCTCCATTATGCTTCTTAATACAACCTATTTTGAGATACATATTGGAAGACACTTGCATCAATCTTTATAGTTTACATTAGTGTAAAATAACATGTGATAAAATAATAGATCTACATAACACGATTTAATATGAAACTAGATTGTATGAAATAGTCTTATTTTTAACAACATAGTTTTCATTAAAATTCTATCACCACCTACTAATATCTAATATACATTCTACTTTTAATTCTAAATTATCTATTATAATAAATCTACAAATCAATTGTCAAAAAAATACATCATCATCTCATTTAAAAATAAACGAATATGCCTAATTTTTAATTCTCAACTCAATTAATTGAGATTTTACAGTTAGACTATTTTAATTAAATTTATATTAATACTTATTTTTAAATGAATCCATAATCAATAGAGTCGACTAAAGTCTATATTTTAAACTACTACAGCCTTCAAATCTGTTTCGAGAAGTTCAATGCGATTACATCCATCAACCAATTCAACTACTGACCTTAACCATCTTACAACACTATTTGGAGATAATGAAATTTGAACCGCTATATCGAACTTAAAGATTAAAACGAATGCCGCCGAATTGGAATATGCAAAGTGCACAGGAAAGTCCAACTTCCAAACAGCTAAGTGCATTTTAACACTACATAATTACAGCCATCCATATGTCCTAGTCTATGCAGAAAATG
This sequence comes from Sequoia sempervirens, assembly GCA_007258455.2. Classification (NCBI taxonomy): domain Eukaryota; kingdom Viridiplantae; phylum Streptophyta; class Pinopsida; order Cupressales; family Cupressaceae; genus Sequoia; species Sequoia sempervirens. The sequence goes on along the minus strand of VDFB02052699.1, from coordinate 5,204 downwards.
TAAAAAGGTTTTTACACAGCCTTGCTCGTCTCAAATGCCATGTGACTCACCCACCAAAGTTCTTTGAATAATGCCCAGGGGGTTGGAATTACAAAACACACACTCATCATCCCCAACCTTTTGATGTGGCCGAGTGTGACCTGTAGCGTTATGCCCTACACCCGTCACTGTTTAAATGACCGGTGGGCATACTCCCTTGAAGCTCGGAAGTATTTTTATTATTATTTTATTGAATTCTAGATTCTCTCTCAGAATCCCCAATACCCACATTAATATGAAGCACAAAACCAGCCATAGATGAATGAATGAGCCAACAAACATTACATACATCATAATTTTCAGACACAAAGAAAGCTGTAATATTCTTGGATGGATTAGCCCATTTCAAGCAGTTGCCATCCATTAATACCCACTTGGAGGTTATGTTTCCTTGCCTGGTTTACAGATGGGATGCTCATGTTTCAAAAATACCCACAAGCTCCTTTGGGTTATTGCAATTGGCATACTTGAATTTGCAGTTTTTTTTGCTTTATCTCAATCCTTGCAGTGCAAACATCCGCCAGAAATTGAGGAGTTTGTGCAGCTCACAGACAGATTTTGGGCTTATGACACCCACTCCAATAAGTGGACGCAGTTGGAATTGCCCTTTGATTTATTGAGCTGTAACAATGGCAACTGCTCCAAAATTGGAACCATTCAAGACCTCAATCAGGATAACGAAAACAATAGCCACCCACATGACTATAATCCAAATTCTAGTGAGGAGCAAGAATTTGATGTAGGCTCTGATGATGGGGTTAATTTATTGGTTGAAGAGGAATTGGGTCCTCATCTTGTTGTTAGGAAGAGGTTGTCCCTAACAGTTATGTCAGAGACCTCAGTCTGGATTACAGGTGAAAGTGGATCAATTTATGAAAGGTTTTGGAATGGGATGAACTGGGTGATTGCTCCTCATGAACTACAACCCTCTGCAGGATATGCTATTTCGGTTTTTGCAGTCAATCACACATTTGCTGCCTTGTCTGAAGCTGGAAATTTGTACCAGGTGAATAATAAGATGATATTTAGATGGGACCGAGGCTCTTTCTCCATGACTTTAATTCATTCAATCTTATATACATAAACACTATTGGCGTGGGTTAAGCTATCAAGTTAATAGATTTTGATCCAGGTGCAGAGAAATAATATTTTTCCTTTTTCTGAAACACATTCTTTATATCTTAGGTAAACGTTTTGTTGATTTAATGTCCCCCTTCCAATTTGTTGCACAGAATAATATTTTTTAGACAAACGAAAGCAGAGAGTGGGCCGTACTTCATTCATACGTTTGATTCTGTATGCGTGGAAATGTTTAAAACCACTCTGAATAAATAACAAGGGGAGTGGGTACCTTGCTGAAAACTCCGATTCGGTCATTTTGTTAAAGGATCCATATCAAGTACTAACTTACTAATTCCATCCTGTTCTAGCATAAATTTTGAATTTTTATGCAGTACTTATTTTTCCTGGATCCAAACATTAGAGAACATAGCAAAGGGTATGGTAGTTGATGATCAGTTAGGCCTTTTGATATCCAAACGAGATTTTACATTCAGAAACATGGCATGGCCCATGATTCTAGGTTGCAATACCTAAACTGCTAAATTCAAATCCCATAAACTTGGAGAGCTTTGACAGGCACGTGCCTATACAATCTTCCTTTGCTTTACAAATTTGTTTCAGATAGCAAACCAAGACTCTTTTGAATTTAAAGAGAGCTCCAATTTGATCATGGGCTTTAATATTCCTCGAATGCAAAAAAAAACTTTCTCTGGCATCTTTAATTAGTTCCCTGGGCTTCTTCAAATAGGAGTATGAGAGTACGAGATTTAGTGTTACATTTTTGCCTCTTCTTTATGTTGTGGAAGGTTTGCAAGGTCAGTGTTGCTTAATGCTTCTGCCTTTGTATCTGCATTCACTCATTTTTAACTCTTTCTCAGTTACAATCATTAATACAATGACATACATGATGCTCTTTTGGACATTTGCTGAAAGCTGGCATTTATAATATGATCCTTAAAAATGAAGATTTTTAACTAATAGACCTGAACACTGGGAAACGTAGCTCAGTCCTCACATAAGCTCATTCAAATATTGATAATCATTTGCAATGATGCTAAATCCCAGTAAATTCAGCTTAAATTTAGAGTCTAGCTGTATTAATTCAAGGCTTTGGCCAGAGTTACTGCAAGAACAAATGTTAAGAACAAAGGCAGCTTAATATCCTTAACCACTTTATGCAGGGACAACACTAAGCAGTTGTATTTTCTTTTCGCTTTTGGAAGGGGGGCATAAGTTCTGTGAATGAATAGTAGGGGATTAGTTCATAAATACTTTATTTTTCTTCTGTATTCCATAAACTGCTGCATCCTATTTAGTTTGGTGTAATTGGCAGAGATTCGTGTGCTTCCCTACTGAGGAATCCGTTATTTTTGTTCTTGTTTAAGTGTCTTGACTGTATAAGGCATTCCTAAGAACCTTCCTACTTATTAGTCAACAATTATGCTTATGTATATCTGATTCCAATCTGTACTGTTTTTAATCCAATTTTGCAGCTAACAATGGATGCCAACACACAACCTTTATGGGTGGAATGTGGTCCATCATTCCCATCAATGGCAAGTATAGACATTTCAGATGAAGATTCAAGCATGAGCATTCGTTTGCGGTCAGGGTTTCCATCAGTAGATGGAAAGTAAGAATCTTCTGTTTTCCATGTAAAGGATTTGCTAGTTAAGGATTGGTTGGAAATGGAGGAATAATAAGATGAAATGTAAAAATAATCTCTGGGAAAGCGTGCAAAAATCTTTGGAATGATAATGTTAAATATAAAGAGGTTACAGTCTGGAAAATCCTACTACAAATTTGACGGGTCTGTGATATAATTGTCTAACTATGTGCATCTTTTGGTTTTCTTTTCAGCTCAATGTACTTTTCTACCGTAGACGGATCACTTTTAGAGCTCTCAGAATTGCAGCCTGTTAGGTAAGATATTTTATTTTAAAGCTACAATTCTGTGAATCTTTTATTTATTTTTTATCCTTTCTGATATCTTCAAGGTGAAATTTCTATATGGATACATCTTTTAGCATAAGGCACTATTCTGTTTCTGTTAAAATGATTCTTTACCTTAGGTAGAGGATTGTAAATGAATAATTTGTAAGCACTCTATTTAGCTTAATAGTTACATGTTCAAGTTTGAGAAAATTTGAACTGAGGGTGATTATTCTTTTCTCCCAAAGCTATGATCCTCATACGTTAGTCAAGGCAGAAAAGTTACATAAGCTGGTGTCCTATGCAAAACCTTCTCCCTCAAAATGTGAGAAGTGAAAGCAGTTTTTACACCAACTTGCCAAAAGTCAACATCCTTTCTAAAGTCTCCATTCCAGGTGTAACATGATCAGCTAAGTTGACCTGAAAAACCTCAAGCTTTCCTAGCATTAAGAAGAGGGATTATCCTAAAAAATAAATCTGTCTTCTTCTCCAAAGGAAATAAGTTGCAACAAAGCCATACAGTTTATGGCATTTCTTGCCCACAATCCTTCATCTTTGAAGTATCTCCAAGTAGAGCCCCTTTCCAATTGAAGGGAGCCACAAGAAAATTATTACATTTATTCTTGAACAAGGTCTCTTATTTATAGATTGAGTGACAGCAATGGCTTTTCATTTTCCTCTAAGAAATCAGGAAAGAGAAAGGATCAAAAGAGACAGCAGTGACTATTCATTTTCTTCACATATTCCCCTTTTTATGTCAACTTGGAGGTGGTATCAACAAAATACATGGAATGGTATGTATATTGTGACTATCTACAGACTACAACCTATGCAAACAAGATTCACATTGTATTTACATACTTAACAAATCTTTTCAGATCATGCCTCTCATGTGGAGAGGTTTGTGGTCCTCAAAAACTGGATATATGATGAAGATTACCTTCCCATCTTCATACTTGAAGTGTTTCCTTTTTCACCAGCTATATCCACTTGATTTGGAGGGGTGGAATGATATTCTTCTTGCACCTTATTCTATCCACTCACTTTGAAAAGTGAAGCAGTGTTCTTACTAAACATTTTCTGTCCAAAATAGAGAGCATTCCATGAGGGATTCACAGATGAAACATAAAAACTACAATTCATGGTGAAAACATTCATTCTGTAACTATTGCCTCATTCAATTAGCTGTGGATTTGCCTGCTACAATTTTTGTTACAGTGGGTTATACACACTACAAACCATTGTCATGCCCAAAATAGAGCTACAATGGTTGCCATGTGAAGTTAGAGTAGAATGAATAGAGTAGAATAACTTTTAGAGGCCTATGAGATAATAAGCCCTGTTCTTGCTTTCTGCCTTTCATTTCTTCTCCTATTCATGATACAAATATGAAATGCAAATCAGCTTTGATCACTCAAGGTGATGCATTTTACCTTTGAATGCTTGAGTGCTTGCTCTCTTGGAATGCCACTTTTCTTTTGAGGGCTGTTTCTTCCTTTCTTTGAGGGATTTCTCTCTTGGAGTGCCTATTTTGTTTTGCTTTGCTTATGTCATGTATGGCTGTCCCATATTCCATGAAGTTGCTTTGCTTAGTTCAGGTATGGCAGTCCTATCTTCAATGAAGCTGCTTTGTGTACAGTTATCCTTGCACCCTATTTGTTTCTCATGCTCCAACAAATAGTTTTGGAGGGAAAATACCCTTAATGTATGTAGCTCTCATGGAAGTAAATGATGTTGTGCTTGATAAACCTCATGACATGAATGTCATTATGTCCTTGGAACCTTCTTGCGTCCTTCCCCATAATTAGTTCCTCTTTTCTATGCTTGCAAAGCTTATCTTTGTCTACTATTTTCACCATCGATCTTTTTCTATCCCTACTTTCTCTCGGCAAGTGGAGTTGTTTTCTTGCTTTCTCTTCAAATGGAGGTGACTGAGTAATGCTATTTGAAATTACTTTTTCCACCTCCCTTGCTATGTACATCCCACAACAAGTACTGAGAATATGTGTAAGAATGGAAATGGTTGAAATCTTCCACCTTCCTTGCTATGCATATGTTACAACAAGGAGTGTAAGTACAAGTGGACCTTGCTGCTCCTTACTCATCCTTGATGAGTGGTATGCATCTCTACTTTCTCATGCAATTGGGTTGTTGCACCCCTACAATTTTTT
>VDFB02052698.1:0-12920 GCA_007258455.2 Sequoia sempervirens | reverse complement strand
TTGACGAAACCTTGACAGTTCACTTAGGTACCTCAAACACATCCCAAATCCACCAAAAAATTAGCTTCAAAGTCAAAAATGTGGAAACCGGATAGACGGGGGTCCACGAATGTTTCCAAACAACCAAAGAGGAAGGAAATTTCGGAGGGAAAGCTCCTCAAAACCATCGAAATCCTTTACTTTAACGCTGATGAAACCTTTGAAGTTCACTAGGGACCGCAAACACATCCCAAATCCACCAAAAGTCAAAAAATGTGGAAATCTTAGACCGGCAGGGGTCCGGGCCGTGATGTTTCCAAACAGCCTCAAAGAGGGATCTGGAAGTCTCGAACCACCGCCAAAACTCTAATGGAACGCTGATCTAAACTTTGGCGTATTTCCATTTAAGCAACCCAAACACATTCCAAATCCACCAAAAACTTTGCCCCAAAGTAAAAAATGTGGAAACCGGACCGACAGGGGTCCACGGATGTTACCAAACAGCCAAAGAGGAAGGGAATTCCAGAGGGAAAGCTCTGAAACCACCGAAACTTAACGGAATGTTCACGAAACTTTGGCAGTTCATTTAAGCAACCCAAACACATCCCAAATCCATCAAAAAGTTGCCCCCAAAGTCAAAAATGTGGAAACCGGAGCGAATCGAGCGATCAGGAACCAAGTCAGCAGAAACAAGACAATGGGCAGAAAAGGGACGGGGGACTTTATTTCTCCTCGGATTTGAATACCCCAAGTAGGTGAATTTGGTCAGGGGAATTTGATCGTTTGAAGGCACATGACCAATTTGGGCTTGGAAAATGGGGCACGCAAAACAAGACAGAGCAAAGCAGACTGTCGGGAGCAAAAAAAAGGGGGTCCCAACCCACGGCGGGTGTGTGCAAAACATGCACAACACCCCTAACCTTTGAAGCCTAAAAGAGTGACCTTTTTGGACTTCACAGTTTTCCCTTTCAACTTTCCTCTTTCTACTTTCCTCTAGTATGCATAAGTGGTATACTGTAGGCCCGATTCCCGATCTTCGATAGGTTGCTTTTTTGGGTCCCCAAACCATTTAATGCATAGAAAAGGTTTCATTTTGGGCTTGACACCCTAATATTTCACATAATGGCATATGTTTGCACAATGACACCATTAATGCTTGAACCACCTCCTCAGCTACCTATTTCAACTTTTGGGAAACTGAGACAACATTCAATGTATTCTCTGACTTCTGCAAATGGATTGTGTGGCACCCATACTCATTTATTATTGTTTTTTGTCCCTTCTGATGGATTCATGCCCATATCCCTGATTCTATGAGATATTTGGATGCACTTTCAATCAAACATTTATCGCAAGGGTATGGCATGCAAGTTTTAGTTTCTCCAGGCTCTCCTTTTGGCACAGATTTTATGAGCAGATCTTTCCTAGATTGGATTTATTCTAACTACTAACCCTAGTTGGGTTAAAGTTTGGTTGTATTCATCCAAGTTATGCGTAATCTATAAAAGAAACACTTGTATGAATTCATTCTATGGGTTATTCTTTTGGGCTCCTCTCACAGTTTTCTTTAGTAGACACTGTATTTCTACATTCTACCATTGTAAGTCTGGATTTGTGCCTTATGTTGATGAAATATAGCTATTGTCACAACTATTTCTTGCATGTTTGAGTAAAAATTCTTACCTTCATGCCTACATGAATGTTTTAGTTGAATTTTTGATGTACTGAGAAACTTTAAGCAAAGAAGGAACAACTTTCTATCTTAGTGTATCGCCTCTATTTCTATTTCATGTTCTCCTTCTATCTCTTTTACTTTTTGAGTTGTTAGAGTAGAGCAGTGATAGGATTTCATGTGTTGGGTTGGACCAAAACATTTACACTTAGATTAGAAGAGGAATTCAACCTTCTTCAAAGAATCAACCTTATTCATGCAAGGTCCCACACCTTGAGGTCGTTTCCATTGTGTCATTGGAATGATGAATCCCATGTTCAACAGAGTGCAATTTCATGTGACAACAATTCTATTAGTGAGATTTGTGAACCATGTTATTTGCTATTTGATTATTCTATTTCATAATCATTTTCTAGGCCATACAAAAATCATACTACCTACATACCCATATCCATGAGATCAAGGTGTAACATATATAGTTCTATTTTCATCTCTGTTTTCATGTAAATTATAAGAAGTGGGTACACAACCATTTCTAGGGCCTTTTCCCCCAAATAATTCCTCTTCAAATGCTACCCGCTAAGGAAAGCATTGATTCAAAAATTTATGTTTTTTAGACAACTTGTTAATTTTTCAGCTTAAGTGCATACTCTTTACTAAGTGAAAAATAGTTAAATTTCAAATCCTATGGAGACAATCCGCTTGATAATTAACAATCATAAATTTATTTATCTGAGGAATATTTTTCATGCACTCAAAATTATTTAAAGAATAATATATTATTATTACTTAAAGTTATTTATGTCATTGCAATAGCTATGTTATGTTATAGATGTAGTAGTCTAATCGCAATGACTTGACCCATAAATGTTAACTAGAGGCATCATTGATACCAAACAAAGAAAAGGTTTTCTTTTGTATAACTTGTTTATAATGTTAAAAACTAAAAATAAATAATATCTTAATGAATATTCAATAGAATACTTATTACTTCCAGATCACCAAGATCCCTAGTGGGTGAGGTGAGAGCATACAGTAATTATGTCTTCTATGAGTAATTTTTTTTTATTGAAAACAATTGATTTGATATGTTTGGTACATCAATACTACAGTATGCTACTTAATTCTCATAACTTGAATTAAAAATCATATTTACATTTCAAATATTTACCATTTATAAAACTTCAAGAAAATATTTTTTGACAAAAATATATTTTATTTCTAAAATTTCTATAGGAATAAGACCATTATAATAAACATCAATTCATTTTTTTAAGGTAAAAGTGGACAAGCCAATATATAATATATTATGTCAAAAAATGATTACATCTCTTTCACCGAAAAACATAAAAGAGTTCTCCCCCAAATCCCAAGGGAAAGATACTACAATAGCTAGTTTAAGCAACTTTAAGATGAGCTTGCAAGCTCACTAGTCGGAGGAAAAAACATATTGACATGAGGATCATCCATGCTTTAATAGGAAATCCACTGCATTAAACATAGACATAGCATTACAATACAATTCTTCACCCACATATGGACAAAGACTAGCCAATTGAACAAAGAAGGCACGGGGATTATCCCTCACCAAACCAACAATTAAACATTGCTTCAAAGTAGAGTGAGACCAATTGGAAACAATAGCATTATGATCCATGAAGCCACCCACTACAAAGGTACCATAATTGAAATCATAATTTTCTAGAATGCATTTAAGAGTGATGAAAAACAAAATATAGAAGGCAGCAAATAGTTGCTCACCAAAAACTTGACCAACTCAGACCACCAAGAGAGATCCATGAGGTTTGAAACAAACATGGATGGGATCTCATGAGGAAGAGCACGTGGAGAAGCCGAGAGAGTCAAAACTAACCACCCGCCTGAGAGCATCCTCTACCTGCTTGCATTTAAACATGAACGTGCTTGGAGCTTCGAGCTTGAGAAAGGGAAGGAGTCCCTTGTCTCCCAAAATTTGCAAGGAATAAAGACCCTAAAATCTGAAGCCATCATAATGAAACACAAGATAACATATCCTTGGAAAACTCTGTGATACAGAAAGACCCCAAGAATAACATATATACTATAGATAATCATTTTCCAAAATATTTTTAAAGGAAAACACAAGCCACATTAATTTCATAAGGTTTTACAATCTTTAAGATTGCAAATTGTATCCCAAGTAATAATTCCCAAGGGAAAGCTTATGCACCTACACGTGACTGCAGAAAAAATCAGTAAACCTTTAAAAAAATGTGTGAAGCCTTAAGAACTATGAAAGAAATGCCAGGTGTGCATCACAAGGATGAGATCCGAAGGTGCCAAATAAAGATGGCACAAATTATCAAAATACCCAATGTACCACATTTCAAGGAACAAGTCTTGAGTTAAAATTACAGGAAAACTAAAATGATATGAGCCTCGAGATAGTACGTACATATGTCACATCAAGAATTTGATCATCTCAAGCAAGCGAGTAAACCATGCTTGCCAACTAACCCATCATAAACTCTTCCCTCTCCACATCGGTTTGTATGTAGGGGGTAATACGCACGGGTCAGTGAAGGAGAAATACGAAAGTCAAAGATGGAGAAGTTCTCAATAACCAAGAAGCCAATTGTATTCACCACCAGGTTCTCCCCCATCATCCAAAGTGTAATAAATGCGCATAGGAAAACAAGGTAAAAGTTGGCATTTTTATGTCATAGAGCCAATTTAGACATAAAACACATGCTTAGCACCCACAACAACATTGGTGAAGCATAGAAAAAGATAATTTACTAGAAGTAGATCATTGAGATGGTGCTATCACAAAGAGTGTGCATGTGTTTCTACGCACAAATGAAATAAAATACTGATATCACATATTACCATATAAAAAATTTGTGAAATTTCCATCAATGAATACCATGTCCATTGTAAAGCTTTTATGTGCAATAGGAGCAAAAACCCATTCAAGTAGAAAACCTCAACAATGGGGAAAATCAAAACCTACTTACCATATGAGAGCTTTATTGTATAAAATGTTCCACCTCATTTTGAGAAAAGACTATGAAGGGAAGAGACCTATCAATAGCCATGTTAGCCAACTGATCAACAATACCATTAGCTTCTCTATAGCAATGCATAACTTGATAAGATATGAAGTTCTGGAGAAAATATTTAGCATGAGTTAAAAAATATTTCAAATGCAAAGAATTTAATGAATCCCTTGACAGTGCATCAATCACCACCTAAGAATCCCTCTCAATCATGTAATGTGATAGATTTTGAATCTAAGACCCAACTCCAAACCTAAAATCAGTGCATTAATTTCTATCATATTATTAGTACCAACACCCAACAATTGACAAGCAGCGACAATAACAACACCCTTATGATCTCTCAAGACCATGCTTGCACCTGAAATCCTAGGGTTTCCCCAAGAAGCACCATCAAAATTTAGTTTGTACATCCCCTCCGAGGGAGGAACCCATTGCACTTCTTTCCTTTTATACTTAGGGACCAAACCAAGCACATAACCCTAAGTAGGACAAAGTTTGAGGAGAGACCAAGACTTTAGAAGCCAATCATCCCAGAAGGAGAAAGTTTTTTTAACATTAAAATCTCTTAAAAAAAAAGACATCACAAATTCTAATATTGAAGACTCAAATTTTTGGATAACTTGATTTATATCAACACCTTTTTTCTAAAAAATTTATTAGTCCTTTCCAACCAAACATGCCAAATGACAATGGAATGGCTCAATTCCCATATGTGAGCAAAAGAAGAAAATTTGAATAGAGAGAGCCAACACTGAAAGTGCTTCAAAAGAGAACACTAAAGAGGACCATACCATCCAAGTTTATTTTGTAACCACACCCAACACTTATAAGCAAACTCACGGGATAAAAGCAAATGATTTGTATTCATAAGCCTTCCCACATAGAACACATAGAAAGAGAGGAGTGATACCAAGACGATCCAACCTCACACCAGTGATAATTCTATCTTTCAAAGCTAAGCTACCGAATCGGCACCCTTTGCTGAGCGATACCCGTTTGGAATCGTTTCAGGTACTGGTACTGAAACGAATCGTGTGGGAATCGGACAGGCATCAGGAAATGCACTGTGGGTTCGATTCCTAAAAACCAAAAGCAATTCCCGGCGTTTTTAGCTGACGTGGCAAATCGAAAGTGTTTTTTTGACCGTTTTTTCATCCACCGTTTGACTTTAATCTTGATTTATGCAAATTTTAGGGTGAACGACTTGTCAAAGACACGACTTTAGCGTGTGAATCTCATCTCACAGATTTATGGCACACCAAAACGCACAGAGGTGGCAATTGCAAAAAATGCGAGTTGGACGACGTTTAAAAAACATAGAGAGGAGGGGAAGAAACAAGGGTGCTAACAAAGAAACAAGGGCGCGGTCTGGCAGACAAACCATACGCAAGGAGGCAGAGAAACCACGCGCGCAGGCCTAGGTATTTTTTTATTTTGCATTTTTTTGCATTTTTTTTTATTGTTTTAAAAACGAAAAAACATAGGGTAGGTTTTAAAAATTAAAATATAAATTTTAAAATTTAAAATAGTTAATAATATAATTTAATAGCCTTATAATTTTATTTTTATTTTTTAATTCTTATATGAATAATTTTTAAAATAAAACAAAACCCTATTTAAAATTAATATAATTTATTTATAGTCTTATTTTTTAATTCTTAGAATCTTATATGAATAATTTATTAAATTATTAATAAATAATAATATAATTGTAATATATATAATTTTTAAAATATAATATTCATATATTATTTTTAAAATATAGTATTCATATATTATAATTATATAATTTAAAAAATTTATAATTATTTTATAAAATTAGAAATTAGAATCTTAGATTTGCACAATTTAGATTTATAAAGTTTAGATTTAAAAAATTTATAATTTATACAATTTAAGATTTAAAAAAATTATAATTTATACAATTTAAACCTAAAAAATTTATAATTTATTGCTTAGATTTATATATTCTCTTAACAATTTTTAAATTTAAAATTTGTAATTGCAGGTTTAGAGATTGTTTCTATTTTCCAAATATCATGGAAAACAGTTCAACTTCTGTCAGCAATAGTAATCCCTCATTCAAGTTTGATCCAGCTTCACCGCTATGGAGACATGTAGAAATAGTAGAGCAAGTTCCAGGTGGGGGGACTTGTGTTTGGATATGCTCTTGGTGTGAAAAGAAATACACTAGTTCTTATAGCTGGGTGAAAGCGCATTTGTGTGGAGTTATTGGAAAGGGAATTAAACCATGTCGAGGAAAAAATAAAATACCTATAACACCTAAGAAACTAGCAGAATATATTGCGGAGCAAGAGGGAGCAGATGCAAGGGTTCAAAAAAAAATGATGCCTCCATCAAATACAAGAAAGGGCTCAAAGATGCCATCTACTTCATCTCAGACACATATTGGTTGTCCTGTCACTGTAGTAGAAAGCCATCCCTTTTTGAGAGTAAATGAAGATGAAAATGCCAGTGAGGGTAGTGTTTCGAAGAGAGCAAAGGGACCATTGGAGAAGGCATTCAATAATGATGCAAGACAACTTGCTGACCAAGCCATTGGAAGATGCCTCTATGCAAATGGCATCTCTTTCAATGTTGTTCGATCACCTTATTGGCAAGACATGATAAGAAAAGCAAATGAAGCTCCAAAGGGGTACATAAGCCCAGGTTATGAGAAGGTGCGTACCACTATATTGTCAAAGGAGGTAAAACATATAGAAGATGCATTATATCCCATCAAAGCCTCATGGCAAGAAACGGGTGTGTCTATTATTTCTGATGGATGGAAGGATGCAAGAAATAGACCATTGATTAATTTGATTGCAGTGTGCCCTAAAGGGGCAATGTTTCTAAAGGCTGTGGATTGTGAGGGGCAGGTCAAGGATGCACAATTTATTGCTGACATCCTTATACAGTGCATTAATGAAGTGGGGCCTCAAAATGTTGTCCAAGTTGTAACGGACAATGCAAAGAATTGTAGAGCTGCTGGTATGATAGTTGAGTCACGATTCCAACATATATTTTGGACACCTTGTGCTGTGCATTCCCTCAACCTCATGCTGCAAAAGTTGGGTACAAAAATAGATTGGATCAAACAAGTCTATGCTGAAGCTGAAGAGATCCAAATGTTCATAACAAATCACCACATGTCACAAGCTATCTTTAGATCATTCTCAAGACTAGAGCTGTTGAAGGTAACTCAAACTTCAAACATTGCATTTCTTTAATGTTATGTTTTACTTCAATAATTTATTTAGAATACATATATATATTGATTTTAATTATTTACTTTTTATTTTCAAATAGGTGGCTGAAACTAGATTTGCATCCAACACAATCGTCTTGAGACGACTTGTGAAGGTGCGAGAGGCGCTTGCTGCTATGGTCATTAGCCACTCATGGGCTATATGGAGGCAATCAAACAATGAGAGGGCAGCAAATATAAAACATAAGATTCTAGATGACATTTGGTGGGATCGAGTGGAATATCTTCTTGCTTTCACCAAGCCCATTTTGAGCATGATACGCTCTACTGACATGGATAAGCCATGCATGGGGGAGGTTTATGATGGCATTGACACAATGCTTGAGAAGATGAAAAGCATCATATGTGAAAAAGAGCAAGATATTGAAGAAACCTTTTTCAAAGAGGTGCATGCAATTTGTGTTGACCGGTGGAACAAAATGACCACCCCACTCCATCTTCTTGCCTTCACGTTGACACCCAGATTTTACAGCCCCCAAATCCTTGCTATACCAAACAGATTGCCACCATACCGTGATATAGAAGTCAACGATGGGTTTAGGAAAGCTCTTGTTAAACTCTTCCCTGATACTGAGATAGAAGATGTAGTTTCAAGTGAATTTGCTAGTTTGTGTGACTCTAATAATCAAAGTTCTTCTGCTGTCTGTGACAAATATAAGAAGGATGCTCACTCTTGGTGGTACCTCAATGGTTGCAAGATGCCACACCTCCAAGTTCTTGCAATAAAAGTCTTATCTCAAGTAAGTTTTAACGTTTTAAGTTTTACCATTTAAAAATTTAAAACTAAAATGTGTTATTTTCAAATTTGAAGTTTGATTTACAATTTTTTTAATTTAACAACTCTAATGAGAGCTCCCTTTGCTTCAATAGGTTGCTAGTTCTTCTTCACCTAAGCGGAATTGGAGTACATACTCATTCATCCACTCAGTCAAGTGCAATCAATTGGCATCACACAAAGCAGAGGAGCTAGTTTATGTTCATTCCAACTTGCACCTTCTTACTCACAAAGAGGATGAGTACAAAGAAGGGGCAGCAAAGATGTGGGATGTAGAACCAGAGCGAGCTGACCTAGATCTTTCTTTGGCTGCAATTGCACAATCTTCTTCAATTTTTGAGGAGGCAAGTAGTCAACATACTTTTAGTGCACGTGCTAATGTGGTTCTATCATCTAATGTTAATGTTGATGACGATCTTAGTCTTGATGATGAGCTATTTGATGCAATTCAAAATTAGTGAATTGGTTACTATTTGTATTTTGTAAATGTTAAACAATGATTATCTATCATGACATTCAAGTTTGATCCTTTTGATATTGAAAACCGAATTTAAATTAGTATATTATGTTTCAAAAATTGAAATTTGTCATGGTATTGTTTATCATATGTATTGGTATATGACATTCTAAACTTATTTTGTTTCTAGGTTGCATATATATATATATATATATAAATATTTTATTATATTTTTGTACAGACGTACCCGATTTCGTACCCAACCCCCCAAAAAAAATTGACATACCCACGTACCTGTACCCATGCCCGTACCCAATTCGGCAACTTAGTTTCAAAGCTAACCAAGAGAAAGCTCCATCTTTTAGAAAACAAGTTGAGCCCCAACACAATCTGTAAGGTCACTTAGAATTCTGATCTGAATTAGCTAAAAGCATGTACCCATCAGTTACATTATAAAAAATAGTTTTTGATTTTATCCAAATGATCTCATCCTCCTTATTGGAGAGGAAGATCTACCTATTATTGAGTTCCTACCATAATGAATCCTTTAAGTGTTGAGGCACATGGAGAAAATCAAAAGACCTCCATTTCATTGAAGGATGAGAGGAAGACAAATCAATTACTATATATTCCTTCACATTGCAACCCCACAAAGGTTTAAGTACAAAAGAAATTAAGCTCCATTTACCAAACACCCTAAGGGGTCTGTGCCCATTCCAAGCATCATCCCAAAACAAAGCATTTGCTCCATTATGTATGACCTAAGATAAATGAGGGAGGATGAGAGATTTGCAAGAAGAAATGAAATACCATACCTTAGAACCTCGAGGAAGATTCTTCATTGCAAATATCCTTTCCCTCTCTAGAGAGTAAAGATACTTATGTCTCATAATTTCACACCAATTTAAATCACGACTAGCATATAACCTCCAAACTAGTTTTTCCCTAATGCCTTGTTCTGAAAAACCAAACCCCTCAAACCAGTGCCACCAACATCTTTTAATTGGTAGACTTTTTCCCACGAGATTAAAGGAATTTTTTTCTTTTCCTTAACATTTTATGCCCATAGGAAATCTCTTAAAACCTTTTGTAAATCCTCTGATTTCCCTTTTGGAATTTTTAAAACAAACATCAAGTATATTGGCAATGCTTGTAAAATAGACTTGATCATCACCAATTTTCAAGCTAAAGAAATCCATTTAGATTTCCACAATAAAATAATGTTTGAAACATAAGTTATGATCTTGTCCCAAAAAGTGTTTTTCTTTTACAAAAAAGAAAGGGACCCCAAGATATCTACAAGGAAGGGAATCCAACTTGAAACCCCAAAACCTGATAATCTTACCTTTGAGAAAGGGATTCACATTTAGAAAAAAGATTTTATATTTTTCTTTATTGATTTGTTGCCTAAAGCAAGAAAGAAAGGGAATCCAACTTGAAACCCCAAAACCTGATAATCTTACCTTTGAGAAAGGGGTTAACATTTAGAAAGAAAAAAAATAGATTTTTCTTTATTGATTTGTTGCCTAAAGTAAGCAATATATGTTGACAATACATCTTTCATAGCCTTTGCTTCTGCAAGAATTGTTTGACCAAAGAGGAGGGTGTCATCAACAAACAATGAGTGAGTAATGGCCTAGGGGAAGTAATTGATTTGTATACCTTTCTAGAAATTCCTCATATAAGCAGATGAGATGGCCTTGCTTAGGCCCTCTACCATAAGGATGAAAAGGAAAGGAGAAAGAGGATCCCCCTGCCTAACCTCTTGGGAGGAAGAAAATAAACCACACAGTGAACCATTTACCAAAATTGAGAATTTTGCACCTAAAACACATGATTCAATCCATTTACACCAATTACTTGAAAATCCAAACTTCTTGAGTACTGCTAGTAAAAAATTCCAATTGACCCTATCATATGCTTTCATCATGTCCAATTTCAAAATGATTGTAGGAATCTTTTCCTCAACTATAGAGTGAATAACTTCATGAACAATAATAGCCCCATCTATAGTTTCTTTACTAGGGACGAAACCTCCTTGTTCCTCAAAGATAATTATAGGGATAATAATGGAAAGCTAAATAGAGATGGCTTTTGTGAAGATTTTATATATTGTATTGCAAAGAGAAATAGGCCGAAAATCAGCAAAAGTAGTAGGAGCAGGTTTCTTTGGCACCAAGGTAACAATGGTAGTATTCATCTCTTTAAGTGCCTTACAATTATTTTTGGATTCTTCCAAGGCTAGAAGAACATACCGACCTTGAAAAAATCCCAACATTTTTAGCTTTATCTAGAGACATAGAAAAGATAACTTTTTTTTACCTCTTCCAAGGTGAATTTACTCATGAGCATATCATTCTACTCTTTGGATATTAGTTTTGGAATGTTATCAAGAACAAAAAGATTAGATGAACTATTATCTAATGTAGGGGCAAGGAGATTCTTAGAATCAATCCTCCCTCTCCTTGAATGAACATGATGTTATTAGCTTGCCTTCTTAATTTGGTTGATGCATGATTTTTTTTGTATTTTTATCCCCTTCTCTCAACCACAACTCTCTTGACTTTTTTCCCTAGTACACCTCCTCCCTCCTCAATACTTCATCTAACTCAACTCTCATTTATTTTTCTTTTTCAAAGGATGAGTGATCCATACCATCCTTAATTATGATGCCATAAATATCAAATAAATCTTTTTCAATTCTGCTTTTCTCTACAAAAATGTTTTTAAAGTTATTGACATTCCAAACTTTTATCTGATCTTTGACAAACCTCAACTTTTTGTAGAGCTGAATCATCCTAGAACCCTCAAAAAAGGGTCCCATTTCCCACCAAGACTTTAAGAGGGGAATAAAATTCCCATCCTTGAACCACATTGCTTCAAATTTAAAAGATCTCTTGACCTGAAGTCTATCCTCAAGGATAGATAATGAAATATAGAAATGATTTGAACTAGACACTGTATGGATTACACAGGAGAAATCATGGGGAGAAGATATCTAATTATTTGATAAGAGAAAATGGTCTAACCTCTCTGCAATTTGACAAAAATTCTTTCTTTTATTGGACCAAGCAAAGGTACCATTTTTTGGCACACAATCATACAAATTGTTTTTCCTCACAAATGCCCTGAAATTCTCCATAACCCTATTCAGAGGAATTATTCCCCCCTTTTCTCATCCATATCTAAAACGACATTGAAATCACCCCCAAACACCTTGAAATCATTTGGAAATTGAGAAGAGACAATAGATAAACTCTCCCATAACTTCTTTTTTTTGAAAAGATGAACAAGGCCCATAAAGATTAAACAACCACCAAAATTGAGAAGAAAAAAGACAAGATATTTGTACTCCCATCACATAATCAAAAGAATTAAAAAAATTTCCTTTCACTCTTTTGGGGTTCCATAACACAACCAAACCCCCAAATGCACCATTAGCTTGCGCAAAAATAAATTTCCAATCCCACCAAGTACCAAACACATCATTTGCAGACTGCTCAGATAATTTAGTTTCTTGTAGGAGAACAATATCTAACTGAATACTTTCAATTTGATGCTTAATTGTTTCCTATTAGGGGCATTTAATACCCTAACATTCCAAGATAATACCTTCATGCTTGACGAGGAGAGACATCATCCCTCCTCGATCTTAGGTTCATTTCTAGGGTCTTCTGAGACCCCACAACTACCTCCTACTGCAAATTTTTGGAAGATAAGGGAGCACC
>VDFB02052693.1:0-28382 GCA_007258455.2 Sequoia sempervirens | reverse complement strand
ATCTCAAGGCTAGGCGTCCCAAATAAAAGCATTAAAATATGACTTCATCAATAAATCATCCTCCAAACCTTAGCCAAGAATATTTAAATATTTTAGCTCCACCAAAGGACACCCACACAACTTCAACTTGCCAAAAATAGCTCTGAGAATGTTGGAAAGACCAACTGCCCAAACTGACCTGCCAAAAATAACCACTGCTCTAAACTGTTGAACTGCTGCTAAAAATACCACTGCCAAAAATAGAACTTACTAAAAATAGCATACTGCTAAAAATAGTAAGTTGTTCCAAATTCATTTTCTCCACATTTTGAGCAACCGTCGCAACTTACTAAAAATAGTAAGTCCGGAAAAGTTCTCGGATTCAGTTGCATGTCACACCATCGCGAAGCTCTCTGAAAACCCAGAAGGAATCCAAAAGCCAAACTGGAAAACTCCAACATGCAAGCCTCCAAAAAGCAGCCGAGAACGCAAGTCAATATCCTGTCATGCATGTTACCTCATCACGAAGCTCTCCAAAAACCCAGAAAGCTTCACCAGACATGCGTTAGAAACTCTCGCATGCAAGACCTCAAAACCTCCTCTGAAAGTGGAAACCCTAATTTTCATTTTAGCTTAGCCTACAAATTTCCGGAAATAGGCTAAATCCAAACGAAGAGTGTAGGGCTAAATTGGGGACATTACAGTCCGCGCTTCCCAAAATTGCTTGTCCTCAAGCAATGCCACCACAAATCTAGAACTCAAATTGATCCATACCAAAAGAAGTACAATCCTAGGGTCCCATGTCCGTCTGAAGGAGGACCCACCATGTCGATGCTGCACTACTCTGATTACAATAGTGAAACCATCATACCAATGCTGCACTAACCTCCCTTGTAACTCCAAAATGTTACCATCCACAATACTCAAACTGAAAAATCTTAAAGAACTGAGATCAATATCATGCAACGTCTCATGTCCAAGATGCCCAGAGTCAACAATATCAACCATACCACTATCTATCACCATCCTAGGCAAGAAGAAAGATAGGCTACTCAACTCAAAATCAAACTCCTCAGCATACCTCCATACAGTAACAAACGGTAACAAACGGAGCCATGACTGCAAATGTGACATCTTCGACTCTTCTTGCAAAGAGGAAAGCAATCCTTTGCAAGAGCTCAACAAACTCATACTCATGTCTCCTCATGGAGCTACTATGCCTCATCTGAATTATATTGATACTACCATGAGGACTACAAAAAACTCCCATAATTCCAACCCTATGAGTCTCAGAATGATGAATCAAGGCATGGGGTAGCTCGCTGTCCTGAACCAATAAGGAAAGTAAACTATCAAAGTTTACATCACAAACCTCCAAAGTGGCTGGAAAACACACTAGAGCCATTTCCATCTGAAAACTACCACTTCTTTGACTAGTAGTGATACACAAACTCTCCCAAACGAGAGTAACTACACAAGTAAGGTGGCTGGTCTGCCTCCAATCAGCAAACTCGTGTCTCAAAATTTGCCCTTGTCTTAGCCGAGGATCACTCCCAAGAGCAACCAATCGTTCATCTCTCCAACCCATACTCAAAATCTCTCTCCAATCCAATTGTTGATGAACAAATGGAACCATCAAGTGGCTGGTGAAGAGAAGGACAACACCCAAAGGTCTGAAAATTTGATCACTAACCCACCAAAAATTCCTCTTTCCACAAGCCATAAACTCCATCAACCCAAGTTGAGAATCCCAAGCATGGATACCCAACCGAAAGTGATTTTCAACACACTAAAAAGAGAATTCAACACAACCCCAAGTGCTGGTCAAAACCAAGTGCATACTCATAAAATAGGCATTCCCTCTGATGAACCTCTGAAACCAATCCATGAAAGCTTCAACAACACTAGAACATGAAACATAAGATGACTTCAAATCCAACTCCCAAAATAGACTAGCATCACTCAACCCAAGGAATGGATTGAGAAGAGTGCAAACACCATGTTTTGGTTCTTCTTCCATCACAAAAAGAGGATTATCATAAGTTTCCTCAACACCCACTTCAAAAAGAGGATTGTTAAAAACTTGAAAGTCATTCTTTTCATCTTGCTGCTCCAAATCAGCACATGTAACTTCTGATTTTCTTGAGACACTTTCAAGATCAAACTCCTCTTGAAGACTATCAAGCTCTCCAATCACTTGCTTGATTTCTTCAGCTCTTTGTGCACCCTTTTGCTCCTGGAAAAGTTTGAAGTTAGCAAACTGGTCTTCAACCTCCGTTAGAGCCAACTGAGTTTCTTTCAACATGTCCTTTGTTGATTCGAGCTCCAGAGTGAGCTCATCAATCATACTCTTCTTTGCTTGGAAAACACCAATGGTCTTCTTTGCAACTTCAATGGTGTGATCACGATCCTCAATCAAGTGTAAGTACTCCGATTTCAATGTCTCCAAGGAGTCTTTGACATGTTGCAAATTAGGGAGAGTAACTTCATCCTTAATCCCTTTCATTCTCTCATAAAATTGAACCTTCCAATAGAGATCTTCAATCAAGCTATGTCTGTGATCAAACATGGATAGAGCTTGCACTTCCTTGTCAATGGACACTTTGAATTGTCTTTCCCACTCATAAGAATGCGAAGATGATGAACTGCTGATAGGCTGCAACTGAAAATCAGAACCTTGCCCCTTGTCTTTGCTGCCCTCAATGCTGCTCCAACATCCTTGTACTTTACCACCAACATTCGGATGATGCTCAATGCCATGGAGATTATCATTCTCCATGATTTCTTCGACTCTCTTTTTGCAATCAGCGCCTTGAATGGAAAAATCAGACTTGTGTTTGTAAACCTCTTTAACTCTTTCCTCTTCAAGAGCCATATGATCTTCTAGCTCTTCTCCTTCATCACCGTCTCCTTGGTCAAACATTATGGTAGCATCCAACTTGATCAATGGATCATAATTGTCCGTTGTTCGGAAAGTTTCTATAGCAACATACTCTTCTTTAGTGGCTGCAACCACTTCAAAGAGATCATTATGGAGCTTCGTTGAACAATTTTCTTCTTCAAAGACACCTCCTCCAAAAACCACCTCACCACTTCCAATGCAATATGATTTTTGATCTTCATCTAGATCAAAGGGAAATTCATCCCACAAAGGTTCTTTATCATACCTTGGTGCCAACCAACCCGGATCCCAAATGGTAAAAGGTTGATTGTTTTGATCAAAAGAAAAGTACTCTTCATGCTTCTCTTGGAGTGTTGAGTCTTTGAATCGGTCACCATGTAACTCACTTGAATTGATTTCTTCATAAGTCCCTCTCTCCAAGGGCTTAGTTTGATGACCAAACCCAAGTTCACCCATGTCACAAACGTCATAGTGAAGCTGAGAATCTTCAATGTTAGATGTTTTGAAAACTTCATCATCTCTATCTTCTTCGGGACCTTCATGGGAAAGTATGTCGCCAATTTCTTCATGTGGAACTTCTTGGGAAGTTGGGTCAGCAACAAGAAGAAAATCCTTCTTCATCAAATCTTCAAAATGAGTATGCATGAACTCATGGGATTCGCCTCCAATATCACTAATATGTCCATCTTCCTTTTCTTCAACAAACTCATCCCAAACAATAGTCCTACCAACATCTTCCGTGAAGTCATTTCTCTCAAGACCTTCATTGGATGAATCCTCATTGGGACTCAAGACTGTTGTTATGTTCTTTTCACCAAGCTGATCTTCATTACTTCCTATTACATGCAAGTCAAGGGAAGTATTATGGGGCTCTACCCTTAACTCTTCACTTGCCAAGGTATCTTCATCAAGCTCACGTTCATTTTGATGTGATATGTGCACCTTGCTTGTGCCATCTTCAATGCTAGATGACTGATTTTTCTCTTCAACTTGCATATTTGTGGGCTACAATTCACAAATAGGCACTTCATCTTCTTCCTTCTTTGATTCTTCAACCAAAGCTTGTTATGCTTCCCTTTTGATCATTTTCCTAATGTGGTCCACCATCTCCAACTTTTTGGGCTTCAGTAATGCCACACAATTCAAATGGGAATCAAATGAAACATTGTACCTATAATCATCTGGCATGTTTTGATATTGCTCACGGAGTTTGGCAGCCTCATGTTCACATTGTCTTTTATACTGTTTGGCATATTCAATGAAATCCCTTATGGCATCACTAACCTTTCCTTCCTCAGATACCATAGTTGAATTTGACTTCTCACGATCTCTGGACCTTAGAAAACGCAACATCTTTGAAACTTCTGAAAGCTGATACTGAACTCAGCTCTGACCTCTGATGTAGAATCTGTTTTCTCTGTCACTCATCTGTCAAGTGAACTCTGTTGGGCAGAGGATGGCAGGATCTTGGCTCTGATACCACTGTAATGAACCAAACCAATTCTGACCCAAATTTTTTCAAACTTCAAAGATGATCACAACAGCACCAAAGTACCCGTTAGGGTTAGCTCAAATCAAAACCAGCAACTGAAGGAAAGAGCCTCAACGCCAAGAATGTGCTTTCTGACCCAAGCTAGGTAAGAAGCTACCATATGGCGGAGTATCACTAGTAAAGAATGCAGTATTGGAAAATAACTCAACGCCAAGCATGTGCACTCCTAACCCGAGGTGGGAAAGGCGCTACCATATGGCGGAGATTCTATTAACAAAGATGCTATGTAAGTAAAATAATCTCAACGCCAAGCATGTGCATTCCTAACCCAAAGTGGGAAAGACGCTATCATATGGCGGAGAAACAGAAAGCAAATACAATGTAGACTGAGCAAGGGCCAGTGGCATCCAAAACCGTGGGAATGAAAGTGATTAAACTGAAAGTAAACTAGGCGGCAAAGCCATCCTCTTCCACTAAAGTGGGGATACAAAATGTAAAGTGTAGAAAGTAAAAGAGCTGATTAGTACTACTAATTCAGCATTACAATATTATGAACAATCTGCAAATACAATGAGATATAGATAACCAATGATCTCCAAAATGTTAGGAAATGAACTCCAAACAAGCACAAGCTATCCAACATATGAAATATAGCAAAAAGGGACTAAAATATCAGGTCTGATATAAAATTGCAGCAATCAGAAAATTCATACCAGCAAGCCCTAGAATCACCAAAATGCTCATAACTTCGTCAAAACACCTCCGAATGATGTGGAACTGAATGCCAATGAGAGCTAGGAGTTGAGCAACCAAGACCAAGCCAAGAAACTCCTCCAAATAGTAGTGATTTATTTATGCACGCTTTCCAATGCAACCTCAAAGAAGGTACAACCTCCAGAAAAGTTCTACTAGCAAGATAAAATCCGAGACACCTCCAAAAAATCTGAAAACTTGCAAGGAGGGGCGCCCAAGGTAGACTAAAGCATAGGGCCAATACCCAAAACCACCAAAAAATCGTGCATGGACTTATGAGTAGATTTGTATTTCAGCAAAACCCTAACCAACAATTGCAAAACTGACAAATCTCTAAAATCTTCAACCTTGATGCTCTGTCAGCTAGTCTGGATGAGAAGCAGTCTCTGAAAACTTAGCTAGGTGCTATCTTTCAAGCACGAAACCAAGAGAAAGAACTAGGAGGTATGCATTCCTCGAAGCAAGCTCTGAAAGTATTTCAGCAGCTTAACAGTATGATAAGCAACAATAGATAATCCAATTGAAGGTCAAGTCTCTTATTTATAACTTTTCTATCTCCAAATTCAAATCTTCTTTTCCCTCCAATTAGGGTGCCTAAATGAAATTCACTTTTTACCTTTTCTCCAAATTTCATTTGCATTTCATTTCCAACCCATATGTGGAAATATAATTTAATAAAATGCAAATATATCACCAAAAGGTGTCCAAGTTAGACTTAAGTGAAATATTCTATAACTTGCAAATATTTCACTAAAAAATTTAAGTGAAATATTTAATTAAACTCAAATGTCTCCAAGCTAGGCGTCCCCTTTTTACTTAACACATATTTCTCTTAAATATTAATTCATCAAATAAGGCCTCCAAAATGTTTAATTAATAAACATTATAAAATCACTTATCTCTCCAAGTGGCGTCCCAAATAGCCTTAATATTATCTCACTTTATAAAATATTATCATCTCAAGGCTAGGCGTCCCAAATAAAAGCATTAAAATATGACTTCATCAATAAATCATCCTCCAAACCTTAGCCAAGAATATTTAAATATTTTAGCTCCACCAAAGGACGCCCACACAACTTCAACTTGCCAAAAATAGCTCTGAGAATGTTGGAAAGACCAACTGCCCAAACTGACCTGCCAAAAATAACCACTGCTCTGAACTGTTGAACTGCTGCTAAAAATAGCACTGCCAAAAATAGAACTTATTAAAAATAGCATACTGCTAAAAATAGTAAGTTGTTCCAAACTCATTTTCTCCACATTTTGAGCAGTTGTTGCAAGTTACTAAAAATAGTAAATCCGGAAAAGTTCTCGGATTCAGTTGCATGTCACATCATCGCGAAGCTCTCTGAAAACCCAGAAGGAATCCAAAAGTCAAACTGGAAAACTCCAACATGCAAGCCTCCAAAAAGCAACCGAGAACGCAAGTCAATATCCTGTCATGCATGTTACCTCATCACGAAGCTCTCCAAAAACCCAGAAAGCTTCACCAGACATGCATTAGAAACTCTCGCATGCAAGACCTCAAAACCTCCTCTGAAAGTGGAAACCCTAATTTTCATTTCAGCTTTAGCCTACAAGTTTCCGGAAATAGGCTAAATCCAAACGAAGAGTGTAGGGCTAAATTGGGGACATTTCAATCCACTTCACCCAAGCTCGGCTAGTCCAGCCTATGTAATTATGCTAGATAACCCTCCACCCATTTATTGATTAACTGCTCCTGGCCCATCCGGTTCGTGGATGGTAAGGCATCGGCGTCACTGTCCCACAAAGTCTCAACTCCCTAAAAAGTTACCATGAACTGATCGCCTCTATCACACTATAGTCCGAGGCAACCTATGCACCTAATTCTCTCAAGAAAAGCTCTATAGAATCAAGAGCGTCATGGAATGCAGTGATCGTGAAAGTGTGCATATTTTGTCACCTCGACCCACAACTACGAATGCAATCTTTACCTTTGGGCTTTCAAGCAAGCCCGTGATAAATCGCTCTCGCACTAAAATTTATATGTTTTGAATAACGATATCCGCCAGGAAGATCGTGGAAAGGCTCTCAAAATCAGATCCCTCAACTCAATCGAACCGTAGGGACCGCTTGTAAAATGATCAAGTCATTCACAATGATGTACCTACTATCCTGTTTTGTCCCATCAACAATGCTAGAAACCCATGGGTTCTTAGCATACTCTGTAATGATCTGATGCCTCCAATCCTCGGAAATCTGTGCCATAGCATTCAACTAAAGTCTGCGAGACAAGGCGTCAACTACAACATTTTGCTTCCCCTTAATGAAGGTAATGTCAAAATCATACGACTGCAGTTTGCTGACCCATTTTTGTTGTCTCTCATTTAGGTCTCGCTGTCCAAGGAAGTGTTTCAGGCTGTTGTGGTCTGTACGCACACTGAACCTGCTGCCTACCAAGTATTGCCTGAATTTAGCCAAAGCATGCATAATGGCTAACATTTCCTTGTCATAAATGTTGTAAAACCTCTCAGGACCCCTAAGCTTCCTACTCTCAAAAGCAATAGGGTGTCTCTCCTGCATCAAAACGGCACCAATGCCCTCCCCTGAAGCATCACAGTACAAATCAAATGACTTCGTAAAGTCCGATAATGCTAACACTGGACAAGAAGTCATGATCACCTTAAACCTGTCAAAGCACTCCTGAGCCTGTGGTGACCAAGCAAAAGCCCTTTTCTTTGTCAAATCAGTAAGGGGTGCGGCGTGACGTGAGAACCCACAAACAAATCTCCTGTAAAAAGCACACAACCCAATGAATCCTCTGAGTTGCGTAAGGTTCTCTGGTACTGGCCACTCAACTATAGCTCGGACCTTCTCAGGGTCCATACTGACTCCCTTGGCACTGATGATGTGCCCAAGATACAACAACTCAGCCATGCCTACCTCGCACTTGGACTCCTTGGCATAAAAGGACTCCTCAGCCAAGATACTCAAAACTGCATCCAAGTGAGCTAAATGCTCCTCCCATGACCTACTGTACACCAGGATGTCATCGAAGAAGACCAACACAAATCTCCGTAGCTGAGAACTGAAGACCCTGTTCATGGTAGACTGAAAGGTGGCAGGTGTGTTGGTTAGACCGAAAGGCATAACCAAGAACTCGAAGTGACCGCAATGACATCTGAAAGTGGTTTTCTCTATGTCCTGCTCCCTCATTTGAATCTGATGGTACCCAGATCTCAAGTCAATCTTCGTGAAGAAGATAGCACCGTGCAACTCATCAATCAACTCGTCGATGCGAGGTATCGGGTACCTATTCTTGATTGTCTTCTTATTGAGCTGGCGGTAATCTATACACATCTGAAGTGATCCATCCTTTTTCTTCACCAATACGACCGATGAAGCAAAAGGTGACTTGCTAGGTCTGATATGCCCCATAGCCAACAGCTCATTGATTGTCTTCTCTATCTCATCCTTGAGCCGTTTCGGATGCCTGTAGGGTGTAATCATAATGGGCTTTGCGCCCTCCTCCAACTCGATAATGTGCTCAGTGCCTCTGTCTGGAGGTCTGCCAGGTGGAATGTCGCTAAACACTTTAGAGTGTTTAGTCCTTAGTATCTGAATGTCTGGATGGTACTCAACCTTCTGCTGCTCCTGCTGTGCTGGCAATAACATACACTCTGCAGCCCAATCAACCATATCATGACGAATGAGTCTCTCCATCCGCCTGTATGATACCATCCTCAGATTACTATCTCTGATGGCCTTGATGACGTGAGGTTTCCCGTTCACCTTGAACTTCATCTCCATATCCCGTAGATTTAGTGTGAACTCACCCAAATCGTGAAGCCATGCCATCCCAAGGACCACATCAGCATCTCCCATATTAACAACATAGAATTCAATCTTGAACTCATAGTTGTTCAGCCGCATGGAAGATCGTCTGTTTAATTTTGATGCTAGACTGAAAAAGCAACAAACCCTAATTTTTTCAATTTTTCACAAAATAAAAGCTGGCACCTGGGTTTTGTTCAGAATACAATTAGAAATGAACCCAATTGATCAGATTCGAAAAACACTAAGGGCTGATCGAAAAAGCAGCCAACCCTAGAATTTGAAATTTGCTTCAAAAAGCTGTGATATGGTTTTCTTCAAAAGACTGATTTGAGAGGACCCAGATGATCAAAAATTGAATGCACTAAAGATTTCATTGACATGCAAATAAAAAATAGCTGCTGCAACTTGATGAACTCCTTGACAAATAAAAGACTGAGGGCTGATCGAAAAAGCGGCCAATCCTAGAATTTGAAATTTGCTTCAAAAAGTTGTGATATGGGTTTTCTTCAGAAGACTGATTTGAGAGGACCCAGATGATCAAAAATTGAATGCATTAAAGATTTCACTGACATGCAAATAAAAAACAGCTGCTGCAACTTGATGAACTCCTTGACAATTTCTTTAGAAGAATGAGTTGATAAAACCCAGATGGCTGAAAATTGAATATCTTGGCCTTCTTCAAAAATTTGATCTTCTAGATGAAAAAGCATAAAAAAGCAAGGCCTTATGCTGCTGGTCTGAAAAATTTAATGAAGAATCAGCAAACTTGAGTTCTTGAATCATGAAATATAACTTCAAATCTGCTGCTCCAACCTTCTCCTTGGGACGCCACCTGCAAAAATGATGAGAATTGCATTGAAAGAGAGGTGTTAAATAGACTTAGGGTTTGAAATAGGTCTGCTTTCTTTTGCTTTAATCTTTAGAAACCCTAAAATTGGCCTGTTCAATGAACTCGGACATTCTCTTCATCTCACAATTTTGAAAATTTGAAAATTTGGCTAAGGCAAGTGAAGTTGGGCGCCTACTTGCTTCAAAGTTAGTCATTTTTTGGAAATTTTCAACTTTTCACAATTTTGACCCCTTACTTTGACCTCAATCTCTGGCTTCTAGATTGATCCGACAAGCGAGTTGGATGATTCATCGCGTAGCCTGACTGATTCTGAGAAGATTGTTCTGAAGGTGTCTCTGGCGAAAAACTTCATTTTAACCTTCAAATTCATGGGAGCCTATCCTCTCTAGGGGCGCCCATTTTGTCCAGAGTTAGCCATTTTTCTAATTTTCAAGTTCTTCCTTTTCCCTTTGATTTTCTGGTGAGATCTTTGTCCCAGGAGCTACACTGATCCGATTGACCAGCTGACAGATTCACTGGATAGCTTGGCTGAATCCGACGAAGTGATCTTGGGCACTGCAATTGCAAACTCTATCATTTTGGGCTCCAAAACCTTGGGCGCCCTTTCTCTTTAGGGGCGCCCAACTTAAGCAGACTTAGAATATTTTTCATTTTCTTCAACTCTCTTCTACAGATGATCTCATCAGATCTGGTGACCCAGAGCTCAAATTGGCTGATGGTTGGGCTTGTTGCGAAGCTAAGGAGATTCCAAGAGGGGTCTTCTGGAGACACTTCTGTCAAAAAGTTGAATTTGGGCCTTCAAAAGCTTGGGCGCCTTTCTCCTTTAGGGGCACCCATTTGCTCCAAACTTAGAAAAATTTCATTAGATTTTATCTTCAGATTCAAACCTTCATTCTGTACCTTCCACTTGGATCTAGATTTGTCGGAGATTGGCAAGTCGGATGCCCTGACGAAGATATCCGCTGCGAAGCTGACCGAATTTCGGAGAGATTGAGCACTTTAGTAAACCCTAACGGCTGGATTTGCCCTTCCAAAAAGCAAGGCGTCCCTGGGCACCTAGGGTGCCCAAAGTTCCCAAACTTAGAATATTTTTCAAACATTTTCAAGATTTTCATTCTGCATTCTGTTTGAAACCCCCTCTGTTTGATCTCGAATCCTGGGCGACTAGATGATCTGATGACTGCACTGTCGGACTCGCTGCGGAGCTGGAAGGATTTTGAATAACTTTGACTGGGAGCTCAAACCCTAATATCACCATCTGGTGCCCTAAAAAGATGGGCACCTATCTTCCTTTGGGGCACCCATGACAAGCAATGTTAGTCAATTTTAGGCAGATTTCACCTTCTCTCCTCGTTCTTCGTGCTTGCTCACCAACTCACCTTTTGCTCAATGCTTGAGTGTTGAATCTGACGCCTGGCAGCTGACTGACCTCCATTGATGACCTCAGAGCTTCTGATATGCTTCTGAAAAAGAAGAATAGACCCATTAGGGCAAAACTGATCTTTTTGAGATTCTGACTGCACTAGCCTGATATGGAAGTATTTTGAGCCAATCAAAATCAGTTTGAACCCTAACGAACCAACTTTCTATTTTTAGAAAGTTTTGCTCGTATCCGTTTCGAAAGAAACCCAAAAAAACCCAGAAAAGTTACTATTTTTAGGAAATTTCTAAAAATAGCAGTTTTCCTAAAAAGTAGGGATGAAAAACTGAGATCTGGGTTTTGTAGATTAGGTTGCTCTGAGTGGACCCATATCATCAGATTTTGGAAATTTCACATTTTAACCCCTCATGCAAGATTGCACACCCAAATTTTGACCTTTTTGACCGTTTTAACAAGACTTTTACTCATTTCTTCAAAATGTTTAAGTGTAACGAAAATTTTAATTTTGGGGTACAACATTATTACAGCTATTTTTAATTTTTCACTATTCTTAGCATCTTTTAGCTTCAAGTCAACTGAAATATGCTAACCAATTTTTTTGAAAGTTTTACACAATACAACCAGCACTTAATCAACTGAGTTAGCGTTAGCATCAAACTGAAATCTGGAATTGGAATAGAAACTACTCAACGTCAAGAATGTGCACTCAAGATCCCACTGAGGGCGAGGTGCTAACATATGACGGAGTCTAGGAAATTGAAATTATAAACTGATAGGCGGATAACCAGCCATAGAAAACATTTCCACGCTACCACCAAACAGTGGGGGGAAAAATTACAATTAAGAACAATTCATCCGCTGCGGCGGGCATCCACAGAGCTGTGGGGATTCACCACTATGAAGTGGGTATAAGAGTGTTACAAACAGATTGTCCACACTGGCGGTAAACCATCCAGGGGTAATTTAATGATAAAACAGAAAGTAAATTGCAGAAATGAAAGAATGGTTGGATTAGTAATGCTTAATCTCAACCTTACAAATAAAACTCTGCAAATTACTAAGTACAATTGATAAGGAATGAACCTTAGATATAAGTATGAACCTTTACAATGATATAACACTCAAATACTGAAGTATATACCATAAAACTGGAAATTGCAACAATCTGATATAAAAATCAGAATTCTGGAAATTTAACCAGCAAACTGTGAAATCATGAAATGCTCATAAGTTGATCAATTTACCTCCGAATGATGTGAAATCAATTGCAGATGTTCTCTAGAGGATAGACGCCCAAGACAAAGTCCAGAAACCACGACCAAAGGCTCCCAATTATTTAGCACGGATTCCAATGCTTCACCAAATGGTACGGCCTCCTTAGTAAATCGATTTTACAAGATAAAATCAGCAGCTTGAAATTAAATTCTGATTTTTTGAGGAAGGTGGCGCCTCAAGTCAACAAATGGATTGCCCAAGTACCCAGAACGAAATAAAATTCACTCCAAAAGATATGAACAAAAATCAGCTTCAGCTGTAGCAAAACCAGGAAATTCAAAACTGTAGAATACTCCAAAATTCTTCAATCTTTGATGCTCAATCTGCTAGTTTGATGTGAGAAGCAGCAATGTTCCAACTAGGTGTTGTATTTCAAACACGAAATTGGGAAGGGGCTAGGAGGTAGCATCCTCGAAGCAACAGCAAAATGTCCATAGTCATTTTGACAGCATAACAGTAAGGTAAACAATGGATGAAATGCTGGAGTAAAAGCCTTCAATAAATAAGAGCTCACCAAAACTCTTCAATTGCCTGAGAAGCAGATCAAAAGACAAAGGAGTCCTTTTGAATTCCAAAACCAATCAACTTCTCAAAGTGGCGTCCCAAAAGCCTCATGAGATATTTCACTTTATTCAAAAAGTAACACTTATGAAAGTGGCGTCCAACTCAAGATGAGGAAATATTTGAATAAAGAATAAATAAACTAATGATGAAGGCGTACCCTTCATGGCCCCACTTTAAAAACAACTTAAGTTATCTCCTTAGGCCAAGGTGGGGGTCAACAGAGAATTAGAACAAAAAAAGCCATTAATTAAATATTTTTGCCAATTGAAGACCAAACCAAAATATAACAACTGCTCCAACTGCTAAGGATTAAGAATGGACAACTGCAACTGCCACAACTAGCATTTACTAAAAATAGTAAATAATATGAAATGCCACAAAACTCCAAGCCAAGAAACCCTAATTTCACCTCATTCCAGTCTACGGGTTCCGGAATAGACTGATGAATGGCAATGCTGATCACTGATGAGAAGGGGACATTACATCAACTATTGTTAGATCGTCTATCGTCACATATCTCATCATTTGGGAGATGTAAGATCCAAGTAATAGTTTGTAATAATTTGTACCATTAATCTAACTAGCAGTCACATGGTTTAGTTTAGAATTAGATGATAGCATTGTGTAATAAATTTGTATTTCATGATATCAATTATTCTTAGAGTAGAAGTCACAATTAGCTTTTAGTTTTTTAAACATTATAATAAGTGTTATTTTGCACCCAGTTGTTAATAGTTATTCCCATGCCTACATATTACTAACATTGCTATTTAGTATTAATGTTAGTCCAAAATTTAATGTGCGTTCAATAGAGTTTATTATGCAAATCCTTCTTTTAAAATGCTATTGAAATGTTAAGTTATATGTGTTTAGAGAGGTTAAATTGCTTTCAGTGACTTTACAAACTTTGTATTGCAGATTTCCTCAAAGTTGAAGATTGTGGCTTTGTACTGATCCCTTAATTTAATTTACCAAAGTGTTCTCTCATTAAGTGTTTTGCATTGTTTAGTTTTTTCTTTTAGCTTAGCAATACAAGTGTGTAGTCGTTGGACTTATTTTTTGCCAAAAAGAGTAGAAACATTTTTCCACAAGTTGAAGGGTGTCTCTATTGGCATTGGCAATGTTTGTCATTGATGTCAAAAATATCAGTGTTGGTGTCATATGCAAAGGAGAAACTTATCATAGTTCATGGTGTTGTGGTATTTGTATTGATGTTGATACTCATTGGATATTCATCTCAGTTAGTTGCTTTATCTCATGGATTGATGACCACCACGGTTTTTCAAAGGTCTTGTTGATTCTTGATGCATTCAAGGATTTCATGGTTGCAAAATATGTCAAAGATATCGGTAGGTACTTGGTGATTCAAAGTGAGTCAAAGTTGATTTGTCATAGATGTAAAAGTGTGATAGAATTCCTTTATGACAAAGTAATCAATTAAAGGTGCTTGTCCATGTAAAGATGTTAGAGCATGGTATATTTTGATGTTGATACTCAAAGATTCTTGTTCATACAGTTTAGGTGTTGTTTCAAAGTGAAGGTTCATCCATTGATTTTGATGCTTGTCCAAAGGAAAGGTTGATGGTGCAGGTTATTGGAGTTTATTAATTTAATGCTTGTTGCAAACTTACTTGATGCTTTAAAGGTCGTTTCTTTTCAAGTTTCAAAACCCTAATACTTTATCAAAGCTCAACTTCTTTGGTGAATATCAGAGATCCTAAGTGAC
The DNA here is from genome assembly GCA_007258455.2 of Sequoia sempervirens. Classification (NCBI taxonomy): domain Eukaryota; kingdom Viridiplantae; phylum Streptophyta; class Pinopsida; order Cupressales; family Cupressaceae; genus Sequoia; species Sequoia sempervirens. The sequence continues at coordinate 13,662 of VDFB02052693.1, read as the reverse complement.
TTGTGATAAAAGGTTAAAGGTCACTTAAGTGACCATTTAAGGGGGTTGTTCTCATTGAATAACTAGCCCCTTAACCGGCTTAGGAGTTCAGCAACTCAAAACCCATCGCTCAAAGCAAAATAAAAGGCTATAAATTAATCTGAGGTTTGGCGGCAATATGAAATCAAAGGCTCGAATTTAAACTTGCTTAACAGTCATTTCCAAAAGTCTTTCCTTTGACGAGAAGTTTGACAGTCGCCTGTTTTGTAATTGTTTGAAAAGGAAAAGATGAATTGTTTCCTTGATGGTGCCAAAAAAACTGAAGAATAACATTCTAGATTAAAAGGCTTTTTGAATCCCAACGGTGGTGTGGAATAGGGGTAAGGACACGATGAAAGGTTAAGCAGAATTTTTGATATTATGTTTTCAAAATGATAGAATACTTAGAAAGGAAGTGTTAAGAGACTGTAATGATGCTTGCTCAAATTAGTCATTTGAGTTCATTCCTTTCATGGTGAGAATGGGTTTGATGTGAAAAAGTATGATATAAATAAGGTTACAGGTGAATGGAGGTGTGTGAGTTTGAGTAAGATATGTTCATGTGTTTGAAGTTGGGATATGTAATAGTGTCACTGTTCTGCATTATATCTTTTGCTTTTAATCATTCAAAGTTCAAACAATGTAACAGCCACAATGTATGCAGAGATTCAATGAACTCTTAGTCACATATGTTAGTATGAAGGTCATTCATGGATGCAGGGTCATTGTTTATTATTCATGTCATTGTGCTTGTTGAAAGGGGATCTTGCAGAGAGATCTTTATTCATGTATGCAAGGAGAATTACATGTTGAGCATCTGTATGTGAAGATTTTGATGAAACAGTGCCATGGTTTGGTGTGAAAAAGAATATAGACAGATATAACTGAATCCCATGCTTGTATTCAATGGTATGCTGTTTTTATGATCAGAGCATGATGATAGCCAGAGGAGTCAATGAATTTTCAGAACTGTGATTTTCAGAATGTTGATATAATGCTATGGGAAGTGTGAATAAGTGTGGTGAAGTTTTGATAGTGCAGTGATTTGTATGGAAACAGAGTAACCCTCTGAATTTTGCTAGTTTCTTCTAAAAAGATTGAGTAGCCAGTGAGGTTTGTTTTGCCAGTGAGGCAGGTTAGTTTGCCAGTGAGGCTTGTTGTTTAGCCAATGAGGCTTGTTGTTTGGCCAGTGAGGCACACAACTTGTAACCTGTAAGGTTTTGGCTAGTGAGGCTTAATGAAACTCATTTTTAGAGTGGTTTTTTACCCTTTTAGGGTTTTCCACTCATAAACCTTGTGTTATGTCTCCTCTTGGTGGTTTGTTATATTGTGTTTGATTGGTCATTTTTGTTCAAGTATTATGTTCTGATTTGCATATCATTGAGACTCCCTCAACATTCAATATCTATAATGTTTGACGTGTTTTCAATAGGTCTCTTTGCATAATACAAGTGAGTTAAGTTTTGAAATTTGATTTCTCATTTAACCACTAATTCACCCTTCCCTCGCCCCCTCCCTCAGTGGTCCTATACTCCAACAGTCTCAACCTTTTGCCCTCAGTTAATCCAAAAAGTCACACATCTAGTTTTATTCAACATGAACATGAACCACCCCAAAAAAAGTATTCTAAAGATTGTAAATAGCAAGTGCAAATTGTTCACATTACGTTAGTTTTTGTTACACAAGGAATTTCCCCTTCTAAATTGAAGAGCAACTTTACCGCACATCTATTTCGTTTGTCTGACACTAAAACATGTGAATTAAACCCCCAATTTGTAAATATAATTAGTGTCTCCCCTTATTTGATTGCTTTCTTCAAGCCGTACTAGATCATATTTGCATTTCATGTAGAAAGCTCAATTTGAAGTAGGAATTCCAATCTTGCATATACTTTCTAAACATTTGGTCAAAAGCCAATGTTCCTAGATCAAAATAATATCAAGTGTGCTTAATAGCTTATGCAACCAAAGACTGTTTTGCACAACATTCAACCTCACTATGGGAGCTAGTGTGATGATGATGGCACCACTTATCACATTGTTTCCTCTTCTTCCTTTTGGCATGATTTGGCATAGAAAATGTTGAGCCTTTGGAATTTAGTGCAAAATATTTGGAGTTTTGCGGTTGGTTCTATGCAAACATGTTTTTCTTCTACAAATATTGCTTTTAAGTTGAATCATGCATAAATATGTTTTTGCACAAGGAGAGTTTCAACTTAAGCTTGGCTTTGGCTTAAAAATTAGATGCACTGTTGAAATATTGACCCAAGGTATAAGAAGTCAAGAACTTCATTTGGCACTAATATGTGGTGATAAACCATTGATGTATTTGAGCACTTTATATTGCTTAGGAGTGTCTTCGTACAAGTGTGTGGAGTAGTCATTAAACTTGGTGTATTCCTCAACTATTTGTTCTTTATGTTGATGCAACTATTACAATTTTGTGTACTTGTCCTCGCAATGCCTAAGGGGTAAGTATTCCTCTTGTAAGGTGCTAACAAAAGGATCTCATGAACAAATAGGATCAAGATCCTACTCGCACTACACATTGTGTTTTCCACCAGTGGGACAGTGAAATGGAAATCATTATTGCTATGAAAATATTCTCCACAATAGTGAAGTTATTGATGAAGAAGTAAGCTTTGAGTTGTTGAATCTAATTATCCAATGCCAAGGCATAAAATTTTGTCTTTGAACATTAGTATACCTAGATTGGCTTGTACTCTTAATGAGATCTGATGTTGATCAGACAAGGGAACATCTTCTAAGGTGTGTTGTAACAACAATCCAAGTTGCATCATGAGTTTGTAGAATTGCTCAAAAATCTTAGCCCTATACCTTGAGAGTGTCTTGAATTACCTTATAATGTTTGGAGATATTTCGAGTGAGTGATTATATTAGTCAACCACCTTGCTCTTTCTATGATATTCATCTAGATACTTTGAAATTGAATTGAGAGGGAAATCTTCTTCTGCTATTATGCTTGAATATGAATACCCATGTGCAAAGCATTTCTCTAATACCATTGATTGGATCTAGGTAGTTTGGGGTACAATCCTATCTTTAGTGAAAGCAAAATTATAGAAAATGTAATGGAAAATAAAATGCATAATTAACTAGTTTTTATCAATTGGTGTTATTTATATTCAATGAATAGGCTACAAAGAGGATGAATACAAACAAGGCTGAGAATGAAGATTCTCTTGACTAGATAGAGGTGAACATGTCAAACTATTTTTCCTAGACTTCTCTATCTCTATATCCCTACTTAGCACTTTGTTCTTTAAAATGGCTTAGATGCCAACATTGTTGGTATTTGGAGACTAGCTTGCTACTATCTATTAACATCTGCATTGATATATTACCTACTTTCATGTGCTCCTTGGACACTCCTCATCAACTCCTTCCCTCAAAGGAGATCATCAATAGAGGTACTAGAGAGAAAATCAACGAATAGTATCTAGGTCACAAGTTGAGGTTTCCCCTTGGGCCAATTGAGGGGATATGAGTTGAGATTAATCATCATATTCTCTTCTGAGAGTAAACTTGGTTGTCTTTGCTCCCTCCAAGAGGTTGAGACTAAGGAAAAATTCATTTTAGATGTTTACAATGAGATCTAGGGGAGACAACATTGCCTCTACAAAGACTTAAAGCAACAATCTATCTACTTCCTTTAGATATCTAGGCCAATGGTGCCTAGCCTTTTATCTTTGAGAGGTCACCACCCTTCAATGTAGATCCTTGCAAGGAGTCCCTCTAAGCCTTAGAACACCTATGTTAATCAGCTCACTCTTCTAGCTCATTCAAGAGATTGGTAGCACTAAAGACCCTGTGGTTACTACTATTTCACACCAACCAAATAAGACCTATGAGTGAGTGTTTCTCCCAACATATCACTCCTACTCAAATTCCCCTACACATTCTCCCTCAACAATGTGCTTCTCCTCAACAACGTGGATTTACTCCTTGACAAAATGGATCTACTTCCTAACCACCCCTTTTGGCATACATGAGTTTCTTCACTACTACAAGTGTCACACCAGCCTTGGATGTTAGAAGAGATTCTAGAGGGAGTGTTTTTCTTTCTCCTTGCACAACCATGTCTGCCCCCCTCCTCCAACACTCTGTAATGAGCATTGTTAGATCATGTATCAATCCTTTCACAATGGTTTGATGAATTTGTATCCTATCCTTCTGGTCTTTATCAGCTCTTGCTCTTTGGGGACTCTATTACCCCCACATGGCAATTTGTATAGATATTTTAACCACTTGTGTTAGTGTCATATTGCTTTATTTTATTTCTTAGTCTTTTTTATTTTCTTTATATTACTTGCTTAGGGGGCCCTCTTATTCTCAAGTCCCATTGACCCACTTTTGGTCGCTTGTGGACATTAATATAATTATTCTTATTACTTTGTGTTGTTTTATAGAGAGTTGAAATATCTAACCCTCTATATGAATGCTAGTTCAAAAGCTCAGTTCTTACCAAAACTCGCAGACCCAAATTTGACTTGAACTCGATAACATAGCAAAATCCAACGATTATAAAAGTACTTAAATTCTTTAAAATGCTATTTCTTTGTTAATGTACTAATCCAAATGGGCGCCTATAGAAGTGGTGACATTATTTTGTTGTAGTTTGACTAGCATCAAAGTCGTATGTTTATGACAAGTTTGGGTTTGAATAGTGTTGCTTGATTAGGCCTACAAAATTTACACTATGGTGCTCATTAATTGCATTTTTATAGAGTTCATTGGTGATGATGGCAATGGAGGGCAGCTCAATCTCTGTGCAGGAAATGGTGATGATATTGAGCACCCAAAGAAAATCATGGCTCTCAATCAAAATGAAAGTGCTTATGAAAGGTCATAAGCTATGACTATCTTTACCGCCATTTGTTTTGTGCTCACAGGCCACGTTGTAGATGCTACACGAGTTCATTATTACAAAAGGGAAATTACAAGAATGGTTCACATTCCATAACTCTTGACAATTGATCACCTAATTGTTGAAGCTTAGGCTCCTATCAATTGATCATTCCAAATATGTGATTTGCAAATGAGGCTGTGTAAATGACATGTGCATGATTAAAAACTACATCAATGGTCATTATGTGTTGCACAAGTTGTGACATGTGGTGCACGAAGAAGCACAAGTGTTTGTGTTATAGCACCAAGGGTTAGTAATGCTTGTACTCTAATGTGGCAACTGCTGGAGCAACGTTCCCAATGCTGGATAACTGCCTCAAGTGATCCTCTAAACACCTCTGCTAGCCTACGAGGATCTAAATAATAGGCTAACCTCTGACACAACGGTACTGCCTAGGAAGGGGACATTACAGTTCGCCCTCCCTGAAATTGCTTGTCCTCAAGCAATCTCAGCTCTGGATGCTGTAAACTCTCCTCTGACTCCCAAGTAGCATCCTCAACCAGCAAGTCTCTCCATTTGATCAAATACTCTCTGATAACCTACCTCCGAAGATGTCTCTCTCTAACATCGAGGATGGCCTCAGGCACCAATATCAACTTCCCCTCATCATCAAGGGGTGGCAGTACTGGAGAGGGGATCACATGCTGACCCAATGCCTTCTTCAGGCGTGAGACGTGAAATACGTTATGAACCCTGCTATCCGCTGGTAAGTCCAACTCATAAGCGACCTCACCCACTCATCTGATAACACGGAATGGACCATAGTAACAAGGTTTCAACTTCTCTGCACCACTCTTCCGCAGAGTAGACTGACGATATGGCTGTAACATAAGATACACCATGTCACCCACTGCAAAAGAACGCTCAACCCTTTTCTGATCAGCATATTACTTCTGCTGATTCTGTGCCCGCTGAATATTGTCTCTGAGAGACCTCAAAATGTCCTGCTGACTCTGCATCATATCTCCTACGCTAGGCACTCTGCTATCACTCAATATCAAATCCAAAAGGTTGGCCGCCTCATACCCATACAATGCCATGAAGGGCGTCATCTGTATAGTCATGTGGTGAGTAGAGTTATAACAATACTCATAGAGGTATATCCATGTAATGAACCAAACCAATTCTGACCCAAATTTTTTCGAACTTCAAAGATGATCACAACAGCACCAAAGTACCCGTTAGGGTTAGCTCAAATCAAACCAGCAACTGAAGGAAAGAGCCTTAACGCCAAGAATGTGCTTTCCGACCCAAGTTGGGTAAGAAGCTACCATATGGCGGAGTATCACTAGTAAAGAATGCAGTACTGGAAAGTAACTCAACGCCAAGCATGTGCACTCCTAAACCAAGGTGGGAAAGGCGCTACCATATGGCGGAGATTCTATTAACAAAGATGCTATGCAAGTAAAATAATCTCAATGCCAAGCATGTGCATTCCTAACCCAAAGTGGGAAAGGCGCTATCATATGGCGGAGAAACAGAAAGCAAATACAATGTAGACTGAGCAAGGGCCAGTCGCATCCACAACCATGGGAATGAAAGTGTTAAAACTGAAAGTAAACTAGGCGGCAAAGCCATCCTCTTCCACTAAAGTGGGGATACAAAATGTAAACTGCAGAAAGTAAAAGAGCTGATTAGTACTACTAATTCAGCGTTACAATATTATGAACAATTTGCAAATACAATGAGATATAGATAACCAATGATCTCCAAAATGTTAGGAAATAAACTCCAAACAAGTACAAGCTATCCAACATACGAAATATAGCAAAAGGGGCTAAAATATCAGGTCTGATATAAAATTGCAGCAATCAGAAAATTCATACCAGCAAGCCCTAGAATCACCAAAATGCTCATAACTTCGTCAAAACACCTCCGAATGATGTGGAACTGAATGCAAATGAGAGCTAGGAGTTGAGCAACCAAGACCAAGCCAAGAAACTCCTCCAAATAGTAGTGATTTATTTATGCACGCTTTCCAATGCAACCTCAAAGAAGGTACAACCTCCAGAAAAGTTCTACTAGCAAGATAAAATCCGAGACACCTCAAAAAATCTGAAAACTTGCAAGGAGGGGCGCTCAAGGTAGACTAAAGCATAGGGCCAATACCCAGAACCACCAAAAAATCGTGCATGGACTTATGAGCAAATTTGTATTTCAGCAAAACCCTAACCAGCAATTGCAAAACTGACAAATCTCTAAAATCTTCAACCTTGATGCTCTGTCTGCTAGTCTGGATGAGAAGCAGTCTCTGAAAACTTAGCTAGGTGCTATCTTTCAAGCACGAAACCAAGAGAAAGAACTAGGAGGTATGCATTCCTCGAAGCAAGCTCTGAAAGTATTTCAGCAGCATAACAGTATGATAAGCAACAATAGATAATCCAATTGAAGGCCAAGTCTCTTATTTATAACTTTTCTATCTCCAAATTCAAATCTTCTTTTCCCTCCAATTAGGGTGCCTAAATGAAATTCACTTTTTACCTTTTCTCCAAATTTCATTTGCATTTCATTTCCAACCCATATGTGGAAATATAATTTAATAAAATGCAAATATATCACCAAAAGGCGTCCAAGTTAGACTTAAGTGAAATATTCTATAACTTGCAAATATTTCACTAAAAGATTTAAGTGAAATATTTAATTAAACTCAAATGTCTCCAAGCTAGGCGTCCCCTTTTTCCTTAACACATATTTCTCCTAAATATTAATTCATCAAATAAGGCCTCCAAAATGTTTAATTAATAAACATTATAAAATCACTTATCTCAAGGCTAGGCGTCCCAAATAAAAGCATTAAAATATGACTTCATCAATAAATCATCCTCCAAACCTTAGCCAAGAATATTTAAATATTTTAGCTCCACCAAAGGACGCCCACACAACTTCAACTTGCCAAAAATAGCTCTGAGAATGTTGGAAAGACCAACTGCCCAAACTGACCTGCCAAAAATAACCACTGCTCTGAACTGTTGAACTGCTGCTAAAAATAGCACTGCCAAAAATAGAACTTATTAAAAATAGCATACTGCTAAAAATAGTAAGTTGTTCCAAACTCATTTTCTCCACATTTTGAGCAGTTGTTGCAAGTTACTAAAAATAGTAAATCCGGAAAAGTTCTCGGATTCAGTTGCATGTCACATCATCGCGAAGCTCTCTGAAAACCCAGAAGGAATCCAAAAGTCAAACTGGAAAACTCCAACATGCAAGCCTCCAAAAAGCAACCGAGAACGCAAGTCAATATCCTGTCATGCATGTTACCTCATCACGAAGCTCTCCAAAAACCCAGAAAGCTTCACCAGACATGCATTAGAAACTCTCGCATGCAAGACCTCAAAACCTCCTCTGAAAGTGGAAACCCTAATTTTCATTTCAGCTTAGCCTACGAGTTTCCGAAAATAGGCTAAATCCAAACGAAGAGTGTAGGGCTAAATTGGGGACATTACAGTCCGCCCTTCCCAAAATTGCTTGTCCTCAAGCAATGCCACCACAACTCTAGAACTCAAACTGATCCATACCAAAACAAGTACAATCCCAGGGTCCCATGTCCGTCTGAAGGAGGACCCACCGTGTCGATGCTGCACTACTTTGATCACAACAATAAAACCATCGTACCAATGCTGCACTAACCTCCCTTGTAACTCCAAAATGTTACCATCCACGATACTTAAACTGAAAAATCTTAAAGAACTGAGATCAATATCATGCAACGTCTCATGTCCAAGATGCCCAAAGTCAACAATATCAACCATACCACTGTCTATCACCATCCTAGGCAAGAAGAAAGATAGGCTACTCAACTCAAAATCAAACTCCTCAGCATACCTCCATACGGTAACAAACGGAGCCATGACTGCAAATGTGACATCTTCGAGTCTTCTTGCAAAGAGGAAAGCAATCCTTTGCAAGAGCTCAACAAACTCATACTCATGTCTCCTCATGGAGCTACTATGCCTCATCTGAATTATATTGATACTACCATGAGGACTACAGAAAACTCCCATAATTCCAACCCTATGAGTCTCAGAATGATGAATCAAGGCATGGGGTAGCTCGCTGTCCTGAACCAATAAGGAAAGTAAACTATCAAAGTTTACATCACAAACCTCCAAAGTGGCTGGAAAACACACTAGAGCCATTTCCATCTGAAAACTACCACTTCTTTGACTAGTAGTGATACACAAACTCTCCCAAACGAGAGTAACTACACAAGTAAGGTGGCTGGTCTGCCTCCAATCAGCAAACTCGTGTCTCAAAATTTGCCCTTGTCTTAGCCGAGGATCACTCCCAAGAGCAACCAATCGTTCATCTCTCCAACCCATACTCAAAATCTCTCTCCAATCCAATTGTTGATGAACAAATGGAACCATCAAGTGGCTGGTGAAGAGAAGGACAACACCCAAAGGTCTGAAAATTTGATCACTAACCCACCAAAAATTCCTCTTTCCACAAGCCATAAACTCCATCAACCCAAGTTGAGAATCCCAAGCATGGATACCCAACCGAAAGTGATTTTCAACACACTAAAAAGAGAATTCAACACAACCCCAAGTGCTGGTCAAAACCAAGTGCATACTCATAAAATAGGCATTCCCTCTGATGAACCTCTGAAACCAATCCATGAAAGCTTCAACAACACTAGAACATGAAACATAAGATGACTTCAAATCCAACTCCCAAAATAGACTAGCATCACTCAACCCAAGGAATGGATTGAGAAGAGTGCAAACACCATGTTTTGGTTCTTCTTCCATCACAAAAAGAGGATTATCATAAGTTTCCTCAACACCCACTTCAAAAAGAGGATTGTTAAAAACTTGAAAGTCATTCTTTTCATCTTGCTGCTCCAAATCAGCACATGTAACTTCTGATTTTCTTGAGACACTTTCAAGATCAAACTCCTCTTGAAGACTATCAAGCTCTCCAATCACTTGCTTGATTTCTTCAGCTCTTTGTGCACCCTTTTGCTCCTGGAAAAGTTTGAAGTTAGCAAACTGGTCTTCAACCTCCGTTAGAGCCAACTGAGTTTCTTTCAACATGTCCTTTGTTGATTCGAGCTCCAGAGTGAGCTCATCAATCATACTCTTCTTTGCTTGGAAAACACCAATGGTCTTCTTTGCAACTTCAATGGTGTGATCACGATCCTCAATCAAGTGTAAGTACTCCGATTTCAATGTCTCCAAGGAGTCTTTGACATGTTGCAAATTAGGGAGAGTAACTTCATCCTTAATCCCTTTCATTCTCTCATAAAATTGAACCTTCCAATAGAGATCTTCAATCAAGCTATGTCTGTGATCAAACATGGATAGAGCTTGCACTTCCTTGTCAATGGACACTTTGAATTGTCTTTCCCACTCATAAGAATGCGAAGATGATGAACTGCTGATAGGCTGCAACTGAAAATCAGAACCTTGCCCCTTGTCTTTGCTGCCCTCAATGCTGCTCCAACATCCTTGTACTTTACCACCAACATTCGGATGATGCTCAATGCCATGGAGATTATCATTCTCCATGATTTCTTCGACTCTCTTTTTGCAATCAGCGCCTTGAATGGAAAAATCAGACTTGTGTTTGTAAACCTCTTTAACTCTTTCCTCTTCAAGAGCCATATGATCTTCTAGCTCTTCTCCTTCATCACCGTCTCCTTGGTCAAACATTATGGTAGCATCCAACTTGATCAATGGATCATAATTGTCCGTTGTTCGGAAAGTTTCTATAGCAACATACTCTTCTTTAGTGGCTGCAACCACTTCAAAGAGATCATTATGGAGCTTCGTTGAACAATTTTCTTCTTCAAAGACACCTCCTCCAAAAACCACCTCACCACTTCCAATGCAATATGATTTTTGATCTTCATCTAGATCAAAGGGAAATTCATCCCACAAAGGTTCTTTATCATACCTTGGTGCCAACCAACCCGGATCCCAAATGGTAAAAGGTTGATTGTTTTGATCAAAAGAAAAGTACTCTTCATGCTTCTCTTGGAGTGTTGAGTCTTTGAATCGGTCACCATGTAACTCACTTGAATTGATTTCTTCATAAGTCCCTCTCTCCAAGGGCTTAGTTTGATGACCAAACCCAAGTTCACCCATGTCACAAACGTCATAGTGAAGCTGAGAATCTTCAATGTTAGATGTTTTGAAAACTTCATCATCTCTATCTTCTTCGGGACCTTCATGGGAAAGTATGTCGCCAATTTCTTCATGTGGAACTTCTTGGGAAGTTGGGTCAGCAACAAGAAGAAAATCCTTCTTCATCAAATCTTCAAAATGAGTATGCATGAACTCATGGGATTCGCCTCCAATATCACTAATATGTCTTCATCTTCCTTTTCTTCAACAAACTCATCCCAAACAATAGTCCTACCAACATCTTCCGTGAAGTCATTTCTCTCAAGACCTTCATTGGATGAATCCTCATTGGGACTCAAGACTGTTGTTATGTTCTTTTCACCAAGCTGATCTTCATTACTTCCTATTACATGCAAGTCAAGGGAAGTATTATGGGGCTCTACCCTTAACTCTTCACTTGCCAAGGTATCTTCATCAAGCTCACGTTCATTTTGATGTGATATGTGCACCTTGCTTGTGCCATCTTCAATGCTAGATGACTGATTTTTCTCTTCAACTTGCATATTTGTGGGCTGCAATTCACAAATAGGCACTTCATCTTCTTCCTTCTTTGATTCTTCAACCAAAGCTTGTTCTGCTTCCCTTTTTATCATTTTCCTAATGTGGTCCACCATCTCCGACTTTTCGGGCTTCAGTAACGCCACACAATTCAAATGGGAATCAAATGAAACATTGTACCTATAATCATCTGGCATGTTTTGATATTGCTCACGGAGTTTGGCAGCCTCATGTTCACATTGTCTTTTATACTGTTTGGCATATTCAATGAAATCCCTTACGGCATCACTAACCTTTCCTTCCTCAGATACCATAGTTGAATCTGACTTCTCACGATCTCTGAACCTTAGAAAACGCAACATCTTTGAAACTTCTGAAAGCTGATACTGAACTCAGCTCTGACCTCTGATGTACAATTTGTTTTCTCTGTCACTCATCTGTCAAGTGAACTCTGTTGGGCACAGGATGGCAGGATCTTGGCTCTGATACCGCTGTAATGAACCGAACCAATTCTGACCCAAATTTTTTCAAACTTCGAAGATGATCACAACAGCACCAAAGTATCCGTTAGGGTTAGCTCAAATCAAACCAGCAACTGAAGGAAAGAGCCTCAACGCCAAGAATGTGCTTTCCGACGCAAGCTGGGTAAGAAGCTACCATATGGCAGAGTATCACTAGTAAAGAATGCAGTACTAGAAAGTAACTCAACGCCAAGCATGTGCACTCCTAACCCGAGGTGGGAAAGGCGCTACCATATGGCGGAGATTCTATTAACAAAGATGCTATGCAAGTAAAATAATCTCAACGCCAAGCATGTGCATTCCTAACCCAAAGTGGGAAAGGCGCTATCATATGGCAGAGAAAGAGAAAGCAAATACAATGTAGACTGAGCAAGGGGCATCCACAACCGTGGGAATGAAAGTGATTAAACTGAAAGTAAATACAGCCAAAAGTGGGGATACAAAATGTAAAGTGCAGAAAGTAAAAATGTTACTAATTCAGCGTTACAATATTATGAACAATCTGCAAATACAATGAGATATAGATAACCAATGATCTCCAAAATGTTAGGAAATGAACTCCAAACAAGTACAAGCTATCCAACATACGAAATATAGCAAAAGGGGCTAAAATATCAGGTCTGATATAAAATTGCAGCAATCAGAAAATTCATACCAGCAAGCCCTAGAATCACCAAAATGCTCATAACTTCGTCAAAACACCTCCGAATGATGTGGAACTGAATGCAAATGAGAGCTAGGAGTTGAGCAACCAAGACCAAGCCAAGAAACTCCTCCAAATAGTAGTGATTTATTTATGCACTCTTTCCAATGCAACCTCAAAGAAGGTACAACCTCCAGAAAAGTTCTACTAGCAAGATAAAATCCGAGACACCTCCAAAAAATCTGAAAACTTGCAAGGAGGGGCGCCCAAGGTAGACTAAAGCATAGGGCCAATACCCAGAACCACCAAAAAATCGTGCATGGACTTATGAGCAAATTTGTATTTCAGCAAAACCCTAACCAGCAATTGCAAAACTGACAAATCTCTAAAATCTTCAACCTTGATGCTCTGTCTGCTAGTCTGGATGAGAAGAAGTCTCTGAAAACTTAGCTAGGTGTTATCTTTCAAGCACGAAACCAAGAGAAAGAACTAGGAGGTATGCATTCCTCGAAGCAAGCTTTGAAAGTATTTCAACAGCATAACAGTATGATAAGCAACAATAGATAATCCAATTGAAGGCCAAGTCTCTTATTTATAACTTTTCTATCTCCAAATTCAAATCTTCTTTTCCCTCCAATTAGGGTGCCTAAATGAAATTCACTTTTTACCTTTTCTCCAAATTTCATTTGCATTTCATTTCCAACCCGTATGTGGAAATATAATTTAATAAAATGCAAATATATCACCAAAAGGCATCCAAGATAGACTTAAGTGAAATATTCTATAACTTGCAAATATTTCACTAAAAGATTTAAGTGAAATATTTAATTAAACTCAAATGTCTCCAAGCTAGGCGTCCCCTTATTTCACTTAAATATTAATTCATCAAATAAGGCCTCCAAAAATATTTAATTAATAAACATTA
>VDFB02052692.1:0-12559 GCA_007258455.2 Sequoia sempervirens | reverse complement strand
TTGGCCATTCCCTTGTGGATAGTAAGTTGTTGAATATCTGTGTTGAATATGAAATCGCCCACAAAGTTCATCAACATCTTGATTCTTGAATGGTCGTCCATTATCTGTGATGATGGAGGTGGGAATGCCATACCGACAAATGAGATAGTTGAGTATAAAAGATGAGATCTATTTTCCGGTGACTTTAGTGAGAGGTACTTCCTCAATCCACTTGGTAAAATACTCAGTTTCTTTGATGATGAACTTGTGTCCATTTGATGAGGAAGGATGAATTTTTCCAACTAGATCTAACCCCTATTGAGAGAATGGCCAAGTTGGTGTAAATGGTTGAAGTTCTTGTGCAGTAGCGTGAATGAGATTCCCATGAATCTGGCATTTTGAGCACGTTTTAACAAAAGTGAAGGATTCCCTCTCCATTGTAGGCTAGTAGTAACCCATTCTAATCAATTTCTTGGATAAGGTTAGTCCACCTGAATGAGTACCACAAATGCCACCATGAAATTCTTGTAAGGCTTTGTCAAATTCATCACGCTCAAGACATCGAAGTAGAGTACCATCAAGACCACAGTGATAAAGGGTTTCAGTGATAAGGGTGTAGCGAGAGGATTGGCGAATAAATTTTTTCTTTTGGTTACGAGATAAATCAGGTGGTAAGATGTCATCTTTTAAGTAGGCATAGATTTTTCCATACCAAGGTGAATCAGATCCCACCAAGTGGCAAATGATTTGGCTTTCAGGGGTGTCATAAGCAGGTACAAATGATTGTTCCACCAGAAATTCATAGCGAGACTGAGGTTCTGGGAGTTGTAGCAATGATGCGATCATGGCCATGGCATCGGCTGCTTTATTATCCAGTCTTGGAATTTGTGTGAAATTGATGTCCATAAAGTACTTCTTGAAGTCATCAACCATCTTTGGTCTGATAATCATCATTGATTTGATTAATGACTAAATGTGAATCACCATAGACCTGTAGTTCAGTGATCCTCCATTCCAATGCAACCTTCAGTTTGGGTGATTAAGGCTTCATATTCAGCTATATTGTTGGTGCATGGAAACATTAGCCTGTATGACTGAGGAATGGTGTTACCTTGAGGGGTGACAAAGAGTATGCATACCCTTGATCCATGTTGGGTAAAAGAACCATCAAAATAAAAATACCATGGTTGTTTTGATTTGGCATTGAAGACATCAGCATCTAGAAATTCAATGTGCATGGGATGCTCTGCATGTAGTGGTGCTTCAGCTATTTGATCAACAATAACTTGTCCTTTGATTGCCTTGCAATCAATATAATGGATGTCAAATTCACTTAAGATCATAACCCATTTTTCTAGCCTCCCTGCTAATGTAGCCTTGCTTAATAGATACTTGAGTGGATCAATCTTTGCAACAAGATTAATCATATGAGTTAACATGTAGTGTCAAAAATTTTGTGAAGCAAAGACCACTGCTAGGCAATCTTTCTCAATGAAAGTGTAGTTGAGTTCATGCCCTATTAATGTTTGGCTGATATAATAGATTGCACATTCTTTCCATGTATGGTCTTCTTGTGCTAGCAATGCACCCAAGGGTGTCTCCGTTGTGGCAATGTACAAGATCAATGGTTTTTCTGGATTTGGCGGTACTAGAATTGGTGGGTTCATCAGGTACTGTTTGATTTGTTGAAAAGCCATCTCACATTTTCCATCCCATCTAAAAGGAACATTCTTATGCAGGAGATTTGTGAAAGGTAAACTTTTGTCAGCCAATTGTGCAATGAGCCTTTGTATAGATTGGAGTTGTCCCTGTAATGATCTCAATTGACTGATGTTCCTTGGGGGAGGCATCTCCATGATTTCTTGTACTTTGGTAGGATCTACTTCAATTCCTTTTTTAGATACTATGTATCCTAAGAGTTTTCTAGATGTGACACCAAAAATGCATTTCTTGGGATTGAGGCAAACTTTGAATTTCTCCAATCTTGCAAATATTTTAGACAATATTTCAAGATGTCCTTCTCTAGTGTATGATTTTTCCAATATGTCATCTACATAATCTTCCATGAATGTGTGCATCATGTCATGAAAGATCATAGTCATGGCTCTTTGGTAAGTAGCCCCAACATTCTCTAGACTGAAAGACATGACGTTCCAGCAGTAAGTTCCCCATGGACATGTGAAAGTTGTTTTCTCCTGGTCTTCAGGTGCAATCTTGATTTGGTTGTAACCAGAAAAACCATCCATTAATTAATACATGGCATGGCCAGCTATCATATCAACTATAGTGTCGATGCTTGGAAGTGGGAAGTCATCCTTAGGACATGCTTTATTAAGATCTCTGAAATCTGTGCAAACCCTGACACTTTTATCTGGCTTGGATACAGGAACAATGTTGCAGATCCATTCTGTGTAGTCAATCGATCTTATGCAGCCCACATCAAGGATTTTTCTCAGTTCTTCCTTAACTAATAATGCAACGTGGGGGTGCATCTTTCAGAGTTTTTTCTTTACAAGCTTAACCCCTGGTTTGATGGAAAAGTGATGCATGATAAGATTAGGATCAAGACCAGGCATGTCTACGTAAGACCAAGCAAAGTTGACTTGATTTGTTTTTAGAAATTCCATGAACTCTGGTATTTATTTTTCTATCATTGATGCAACCAACTGTAAAATCCTTGGTTTGTCTGAAGTTTCAAGATCGATGACATTTGTAGGCTCAATCAAAATAGGCAATCGCTCATGACAATGCTCCGGGAGAGTGTCAAGATTCCCATCGTCTGTTGCTTCAAAAAGGTTTTCACCATCCGATATGCTCTTTATTTTATCTTTTGCTTGATCTAATACTGCCAGATTCTAGTTTTCACCATTAGATCTTTCTTTTTTTATTTTATTTTTGTAGCTATGAGACTTGACACTCTCCTGATTAAAGACTCTATGCTAAGAATCACTGGTGGAACAATCATTTGTGTCGTCTACGGAAAGGAAGTTTACAATAGCTTCATCATTTGGGAAAATGGGTATATCGATAGGTTCAGATAAATCCCAATCAATGAGGTCAGGATGGATAAAGGATATCGAGTCCTTAGGTTGTGTGAAATCGGCTATGGTTATGGTCATAATGGAGTTGACCATAGGATCTGAGGGATGAGGTGGATCAATGATGGTATTGTTCTCATGATAGTCTTGTTCAATTAAATCTGACTCAGTATCACTAGAATCATAGTGACTTCATATTTCGGATTCTCGTGTTTGGGTCCCTGAACCTTCGCCTTTGATTAGAGTTGGGGTATACTGGTGTATTACATCAACCTCTTTGTCTCTACAGAACTCATCATTATAAATGGTGTCCCATTCATACTCAGCAGAGTCTATGTCAGAGTTACCATTCACGAAATTCTGAATTGTTACCAAACATGCTTCTCTTGACTCTGAACCTTCTGGTAATGTGAAGACAATGTTATGCAGTTGTTTGGATGTTCTGTCTTTTGAGGTAGTATCATAACCTAATCCAGTTTTCTCTTTTGCAGCAAGTCCTAGAGGATTAATAGGTTTGACTACTCCTTTTCTTTTCCTAATGGGACCCTTATCATAGCCCATCTTTTCCATGATAGAATATCCTTTTCCATATTTCTCTGTTGGTAATTTGATATTAAGCACTTCTTCATCTTCATCTTTATAGAGCCAGTTTAAAATTTCCCTATCCTCAGGATCTTCCATGGGGAATTTTTCTTTAATGAATTGTCCATTAAACTTTGTAATTAGCTGTGTTGGTGCTTGTGTTGACGTCGATGCTGTTGATGTTTGATGTTGTGCGATGGAAGGTTGTCCATGTGACCAAGGAGATGTGGATAAATTAGCGAGACAGAGAGAGTATTCTCTGACTCCATGGTCTTTGAATTTCAATTTCTTGTCAAAACCATTGGTTAACTAACTAATCTACGTGTTAATCTTTAGATAAGTACTAGCACGAGCTTCCTGATTGTTAGGAACCAAAGTATCTTGGCTAGCTTTGATATTGGCGCAAGTTTGAATTTTTGAATTATCAGCCAATATCGTGATTTCTTGTCTATCATGAGGAAACTTAAGACATTGATGGTACGTGGATGGGACAGCTTGCATTTTGTGGATCCAAGGATGACCCAATAAGATGTTGTATGCAAGATCATGGTCTAATACTTGACAGAAAGTATCTTTGATAATAGGTCTCACTCTGATTGGTAACATTATTAGACCCTTGGATTCTCTTTCCTCATCATCATAGGCTTTGATGGTAATATTTCTTCTGAAATCAATGGAGTCCTCAGAAAAGCCTAAGCCAGTAACTAACTTCATGGTGCATATGTTCAAACCAGCACCTCCATCTATTAGAACTCGTCTGACACAAAACTTGTGAACCATGACCTCTAGGTATAATGATGAATTATGGGGATGAGTTATAGAAACGTCATATTTTTCAGAGAATGAGAGGCATGTGGGTGAGGACAAGTGTCCTACCATGGCTTGAAAGTGGTCCACATCCAAATTAGTGGATACAGTTGTTTCAATGAGGGCCTTGTCGAGAATTTCCTTATGTGCTGGGGAAATCTTCAAGAGTTCTAAGATAGAAATTTGGGCCAGAGTTTTTCGAAGTTGGTTGACTAAATCATACTAATGCTGAGGTGGAGGCATAGTGGGTTTTGAAGAGGCACCCCTTAAGAAAACTTTAGCTTGTGCCCTTGTTGTTGCATTGACTTCTCTATATTCCACCTTCTTGTTGACTTTAATAACATTGACCCATTCATTGTCAGTGTAGATATGATTGATTATCGGATCCTCAATATGATTCACATTTTTTTCAAAAGATTCACCCTTTTGATAGTTGGGAAAAATATTGCGAAAAGGTTGATGATCTTCATTTGATTTTTGATGTCCTTCTATTGTAAGGATGTCATTGTTGATTAAGTCTTGAATGGTATTTTTCAAGGCTTGACAGTTATTTGTGTGATGGCCTTTGCATCGATGATAGTCACAATAGAATGACTCATTCCATGATGGAGGCTTCACACTGGGTTCATAGTTTCGTTGAGGTGGCAAGGTAATGACAGTTTTTAGCTATCAACTCTTTGAATGAAGATTCCAAAGATTGACCCAGTGACGTGTAAGTTCTTCTATTCAAGAAGAATGAAAATCATTGTGGATTTTTATTCGAGGTATTCTCTGACCAGTTTTTGGTGTTTGTGGTTCCTTGATAACCTTGGTTTTTGGCAGTCCCTAGATTGGGAGTAGAATTTTGATTCACATTGTTCCTCGGAGGAGGGGGATTGTTTCTCTGATTTGTAACCAAGTTGACATTGTTATAATTGTTGTTGCGAGGACCACTTGGAGTACTGAGGACAAATGGCTTATTTGAGACATGATTCACATCAACAACACCATCATTCACCATGTTCTTGTTGCGAGTCCAAAATTTAGACTTGTCCTAATTGTTATGATGATTGGATGAGCTAGGATTATCCTTGTCAAGTTTTATTGTTCCTCTTTTGACCAAAGAACCTTCGATGGTTATAGCATCTTCAATTAATTTCTCAAAAGAAGAAGGACAATGTAAATTCAAATGATAGCTCATCTCTGAATTCAAGCTATTAATGAAGGTAACCATCTTTTCCTTTTCAAGAATAGGACGTGGATATCTGGCGAAGATTCTCCTCCATCTCTGAAGAAAAGTAATAAAAGGTTCACCAGGTTTTTGTGCAACTTTGCAGAGATCTATCATAGTGATTTGGTGTTGGAGATTGTAGGAATATTGTAGTATGAACAAATTGATTAATTCCTCAAATGTCTTAACAGGAGGTGTGATTTTTGATAGCCATTCCATAGAGTGAGCTCCAAGACTCCTAGGAAACAAATGCATCAAATAAGTGTCCTCATGAGTGAACTTTAAAGTCATGTTTTAGAAGTCTCTAACATGATCAATTGGATCCGATTTCCCATTATAACGATCAAATTTTGGAATTTCACAATGTTTGGGAAATGGGATCATGTTGAGACTTTGATCAAAAGGATAAGGACAAATGTCCTCAAGAGTATATTTCTTTGTTGTGTTTCCCCCTTGTAACTCTTTAACTTGTCCTTGAAGTGCCCTAAGTTGTTGATTCAAAGCACTAAGATCAACTAGGGGTGATTCTTCAGGTTTTCTTTTCAAATGCTTGTTACCAAATTCATGAGGCAATTTAGCTCCTTGGTCAGCTAGATAGAGGAAGTATTTTTCTTTATCGCGTTGCAAGATCTTTCTTATGGCTTTATGGAATTTGGGATCTTGCTCGGCCTCTCTAAGACGTTCTTCATCTTGCTCATCATCACTATCTATATGTGTTTTGCTCATGTCTTTATATTGGTGGAATGGATTTTCTTCTCTGTTATCCATATCTTTGTCGAAAAGTGGATTATGACTCATAATGTAAAGAGGATTACTGCTTTCTCCTTCTTCTTGAGTGTTTTGGATATGACCTTCTTGTTGTATTTTGTCGCTTAATTTATTGGATTGAGATCTTGTGAAGATAGGCATATGATTTTGAAGAGTTCTTATAAACTTAGATCACAGTTCTGACAAGTGCAATGATGATGATGTCCTGATCTGATAAGATGAAAATCTTATGATATGATCAAGGATGTCCCTAACTCTTGATTGTGGCTTCCAATGATGAAGGATATCAGAATCCTGTTGGGGAAGGTAAATCAAGAAATTGGAAATTTGTTCTGAAAGTGCACTTTTAAGATTTGATCTTTGTTTTTGAAGGAAGAATTCAAGATCACTGGAGGATTTGACTAGGATGTGAGGGATACTCAATAGAAGGTTGTGGTATATTATCAAACTCAAGAGGTCGGTTAAGATTATGTCATTGAGATAGAGCTAATCTCTGATGATAAGCTCGAGAATCCAAAGGATCTACAGCGTATTCGTCAGTGAATCCCCTAACAAAGTCTTGGTATCTATGAAGAAATCCATGGAAATGAAGCAATACGTGTCGACTTTTGTACAAAAATTTTCTTCTTTGCAATGTTTTCTTGTACCCTAATTGTTTCCTAGGTTTCTTGATTCTATTAGAAACTGATTTCTTGACAAATTTCATTGATTTCCAATCCCTAAGCATGGGAGAGATATCAGAATGTCAGAAAAGTCAAGTGTGTGAAAGATTTCAGTTGTTTTTCATGTTCATTTCGGATGATCTTTTATTCTGAATTAATGTAAATGAAAACACAACAAACACTCTGAAAATAGTTGTTTTTTAAAACCCTATACTAACATCAAGTGTTTGATCAAGAAAATGTTTTCAACAAATGTTTTCATAGGTTTAGCACATGAAAGACAATTCAGACAGACTCACTCTTAGTACTCAAGTAGGTCATTCTAGTAATCAACACCCACATCTTAGAACTGCGTTGACTCACATAGCCGTGTCACCCCCGAAGGGGCACCCATGTTTTTGTCTTTTCTAGGCACGCACTTCAGAGTGACGGAAGTGGATACCGAATCCCCTGAGCAAACGGTCCTTGGCAGTTATATGGTGAGTGTCTTGGGGGAAGATTCTTCCCTCCCCTTGTACTGTGATTATTAGAATGTTCAAAAACTGACTTTGGCTGGCTACTACACTAGGTTCATAGTAAGGTTTTTTGTTTAGTGTGGCAATAATAAACTCCCTCAGGAGACCTCCCAACCTTTAGAACAAAGGCTTTGGGGATGGTTATCTTGCACACTACCGGCAAAAGAGGGTTTCCCCAAATTTGCTTTAAATTTTATAGTGGGGCGGAATAGCCTGGCTTTGGCTTGAACCCACTTGAGTCGTTCCCGTAGGGTGAGTACTTTTTCCCACTACGACAGGCTCTCTAAAGGATGTAATTAAAGCAATAAATTTGCATGAAATTGAAAAGGCAAGTCTGGTATTTTGATCACCCAGTTAAGGGGAGAGCATAGACCTATTGCCACAGACAAAGCAAATAAATGTTCTTTTTAAAACCCAAAATCACAATGATCTAATCTAAGTGAAGATATTGCTTCACAGAAACAAGTTTGTTCAATTTTAACTACAAGATTATTGTGTGGTGTCTATCCTAGATTGCTTCATTTTAAGTTCCATGCCTATCCTAGGATTGATCAATTTTATCCAGATGTGACTATCCTAGGGTTGTTTCTTTTTAACCAGAGAAATTCTGTCTGTGGAATGTGTCAGACTCAGAATTCTATTTTTTTTGTGTTACACCCAGATGTGCAGAAACAGACAACAGATGCGCCAAAATAGACAGTATATGCCCAGAAACAGACCTCAAATGCATAGAAACAGAAATCAAAAGCGTAGAAACATACCTCAGATGCACAAAAATAGACCTTAGATGCACAAAAATAGACCTCAAAAGCGCAGAAACAGACGTTAGAGGCATAGAAACAAACCTCAAATGCACAGAAACAAACCTTAGATGCACAGAAATAGACCTTAGATGCGCTACTTTAACTAAGTGCTGATGTAAATCCGTAAATATGCAACATGTCTACTCTAATATCTACCTTAAATGTGCAGAAACAGACCTTAAAAGTGCTAAAACAGTCCTTAAATGCGCTACTGTAATGGAATGCAGATTTAACTCTAAATGAAATGAGACCAAATGCGCTATTCTATCCCTCGGATGCGCTAAAATAACTCTTAGAAGCGCCGAAACAGTCCCCAGATGCGCTAGAATACCTGTGAAAATAGAAAAAATTAAAAGTCCCAGAAGCGCCGCAAGAAGTATCGAATGCGCTAAAATGCATAATTTTTTTCAAACGCTGAACTCAAAACGCGGAAACCTGCCAGAATACTCTGCAAGAAAATATTAAAATCAGGGCATAGGCCCCACGGTGGGCGCCATTTTATGTGTGTATGAAAATATGATCTATTCTAATGAATTCAAAACACATTTAATAAAACATTAGATCAAAGAAACTGAAAGAAAAATAGAATAAACAAACTGTAAATGGTAGCTTCCTCGAAGTCATTTTATTTATTTCTATCTTCAGCGTTTTGTTGTTTCCAGTTGCTCTCAGACTTAGCAGATCAAGCTCAACAAAATGGACAACTGAAGAATGAGATATAAATGAAATGCATACTATGCTAAAATGCAAGGATTATGCTATGATGAGAATATTGTTGTGATGCTAAAAAGATGTGAGTGCATATGTTCGTGTGTTCGTCATGTGTTGTAACCAATGCTTGGATTTGCACCTGTATTTATAGAGTTTTTGAAAGACTTTGATTGGCTAAATTGACCAACGGCTGTGATAATTCCTGACAGATCGAACGGTCGAAGATGGATGAGACTGAAGAGAAAAATAGAAGAAAACGAGAAAAGCAATATTTTTCCATTTTCATGGAAGAGATAAGATGAGATGATTTAATAATCATCTTTTTTAGAAGAAAAATGGAAAGATTCTGATAAAATAAATAATGAATTATCTAATTCAATTATTTATTTATGAGTGCAATGTTGATTTTTCTTAACTAAATATTTAATTAAGATTTTGAGGAAATCAGAAGATTTTATAATTATCTAATTATGATTTGAAGAAAGTAGAAGATCCTTTAATTAAATAAAATATTTAATTAAATTAGAAGGAATGACATGTGTTATGAGATTAATTAAATAAAAGTATTTAATTAATTTAGAGGAAAGTTTAAAATAGAAAAAGAGATATTTAATTAAAAAGATTTAATTAAATTTAAGAGATGATAATTAACTTAAATAAATAAAATGTATTTATTTAATTTAATCAAGTAGATATGTGAAATAATCAAATAAAAAGAATTTATTTAATTATGGTGGGAGAATAATGAATGAACAATGTAATTAAATTAATTAAATTTAATTACTTGTAGAAGACTTTAGAGGAATTAATTAAATAATAAATATTAAATTAAATGTCAGGATTATTTAGACATGACCAATTTTATGCACATACAATATTTATGCAACATTTTTGGATTTTTATAAGTTTTTATGATGCAATATGCAACCCTAAATGAGAAATACAAAACACAATGATGCAAAACCTAGATCTAGGGTTTGAAAGAATACCAAAACGTAAAGTTATGATGTCAAATATTAGGTTCACCAAAATGAAACATAAAAAGTGGTGACCTTAAGTTTAATTCCCAAAACATAGGGTTAATGGACCATCATTTCTAGGATTTCATTAGGATTCAAATCAACAAGGTGTATAGATTGACTTTCAACCTCCAAGATAGTCAATCTGGCCTGGATCTGATCATTTTGAGTCTTAGGAATTAATTTGAAATTATTTGGAATGATTTCCCTAATTAGACTATATGACCTAATATGATAAATATAATTTTTTAAGACAAACAGACATAAACAATTATTTGCAAGTGGATCTAGAAAGTACAAACTGATGTGTACCTGTCACCAAAAGTTAGATTTAGCATGTGCAAAGGGACTCAGTCACCCAAGGGTGGATGGGTCTTTGATGGGGGGTCCTAAAACTATTTTTACAATCCTTTGGTGTTGGATTTGAGCTTCTAATTTTTAGTTGTAAACTTGTTGAAATGTCATCAATAAATTCTATAGGTGATTTTTTCTATCTTGATGCAACAATACAAAATGGACCTTTAAACTCTCTTCAATCCTCTTCAAACTTGTAACCTAAATATTCACAAAGAGGGAAGATGGTGTTCCATATAGGGTCTTTCCTCAATCAAACCATGTGTAAGCATTCCCACTTCCACAATGGAAAAATGTCAATGATAAATGATAATGGAAACTTGCAAGAAATGATGAATGAACAATATGTTGCAACTCACCACCCTTCAATGGTTGCCTTGAAGGACTGGAGTCATACACATCTCTTGAAGGATTTGGATCTTTCTTGCTTGAATTCTTGAATTCTTTAGAGACCTACAAAAATATGTTGGCCTTCACAAAATAATGACAACATGAACACACATAAACCTTGACATGATGTTGGATCTTGAATTGTTGTAATAATGCTTTGATATGTTGCTCTTGATTTGCACTTGACAATAGTATTTTCTCTTGAATGCTAGATCATGTTGCTTATATTTCAAATGGTAAAATAACTAGGTATTTATAGGTGTTTATCCAATTTCCTAAAAATTAGATTCCAAAATCCAACACTTCATATTTGAATTTTGGATGTTAAAATACCAACAACATCATATTTGAATTTGGTTATTGGCTAAGAAGGGGGACCCAGTCGCCCATGGGCGAATGGGTCTTCACCCAAATTTCTAGGACACTCAAAGTCAAGGATAATTAAATGATTGGATTCATTTGTTCAATGCTTGTCCTACTTCAAAGAATGGTAAAAATTAGGCTTTGGAAAGCATAATTTGGAAAATTAGAAGCTTCATTAAGTTCAATAAATTAGGGGGAAAAAACATAATGTAAAATTGTTAAGGTATACAATTTTCTACACTACAAGCTATAATATTCTTTGTATAATAAATCACCACATCGTAGCATGGGTCCCATGGGAGCAAGAAAAAAATTATCAAGATAAAATCCCCCACGTGACACTAGTGGCTTACATCTAGTGCCCTAGATACTCTACACAATTCCCTCATGAGGAAACTTCAGACACTTGTGGATAACAAAAGTGGAAAAGTTCCCTCATGAGGAAACTTCAAATACTTATGGATAATAGAAGCAACAACATTCATGGAAACTAGCCAAGGAATGCCTAGTCTCACTCTTAATAAGTTTGATTCTGGTATCACAATAAATATTGTAGAAATAGTTGTAGGTCCCATAAGGATCGACAAAGAAATAGATCTCAGAGGGGAAAGAGAAAGACCACTATTTGTACGAATGGTAGCCTTACACTCATCATAGATTTCCCTATGTAGGTCATTAATGAATATTTTCTCTTCTATTACACTAACTCATTTGACTACAAAATACGACGAAACTTTCTGACAAAAGATGTATAATTAGATGTATCATTGGGTACTTGTGTATTTAATGTGAAATTTTCAATTTTTTTCTAAATTTATGCCCGACGTTCATTGAAATTGTGACACTTCGTGATTTTCGTCGCTATTTCGACATACACTTAAATTCGACCATCCCCTTCCATCAAGTTTTGGGCCGACATATGGTTAGCCTCCTTAATTTGTGGGCTAGCGGGTATATGGTTAGCGTTCGTCGAGGTTCTGACAAATGTTTTTTAATAAATAAAAGTGAGTTTAACAATATATCTATACTTGCGACAGTGTTTCACTATACTTGTGAATTTTCTATAGTTGCGAATTTGCTATACTTGTGAGAGTTTGTGGAGGTTATAGGCCAAATTTTTTTGGTGTAAAATATTAGAATTATTAGATTTTGTTACATGTCTATGAATAAAAATTATTGGAGTGTGAGTTTGATATTTTTTGAAGATCTAAATAGTCAAGCTTGGTAAAGAAAAATCATGTCAGATAATATTAGTCTAGAACAAAATGAAGAGACACTTGATAGATTGTGGGCTAGATTGAAAAGAAAGGGTGATGGGAAATGTTATTGTCCTTGCAATAATTGTAAGGGCTTAAAGA